>MJUU01017064.1:57104-67430 GCA_002080025.1 Modiolus philippinarum | reverse complement strand
AGAAGATCTTTGATTGTGTTTTCCCATAGGTCCAATGTTAAAACTATGTTTCCCGCTGGCGGCCATCTTGGATATCGCACAGACTTGGAAAACATATTTTTTGTAAGGGAACCACCATAGGACTATTGTGGCCAAGTTTGGTGCCAATTGGCTCAGTAGTTTCAGAGAAGAAGATCTTTGAATGTGTTTTCCCATAGGGTCCAATGTTAAAACTATGTTTCCCGCTGGCGGCCATNAAGGGACCACCAAAGGACTATTGTGGCCAAGTTTGGTGCCAATTGGCTCAGTAGTTTAAGAGTGGAAGATCTTTGAATATGTTTTCCCATAGGGTCCAATGTTAAAACTTTGTTTCCCGCTGGCCGCCATCTTAGATATCGCACAGACCTGAAAAACACCTTTTTTGTAAGGGACCACCAAAGGACTATTGTGGCCAAGTTTGGTGCCAATTGGCTCAGTAGTTTAGGAGAAGAAGATCTTTGAATGTGTTTTCCCATAGGGTCCAATGTTAAAACTTTGTTTCCCGCTGGCCACCATCTAAGATATCGCACAGACCTGAAAAACACCTTTTTTGTAAGGGACCACCATAGGACTATTATGGCCAAGTTTGGTGCCAATTGGCTCAGTAGTTTCAGAGAAGAAGATCTTTGAATGTGTTTTCCCATAGGGTCCAATGTTAAAACTATGTTTCCCGCTGGCGGCCATCTTGGATATCGCACAGACCCGAAAAACACCTTTTTTGTAGGGGACCACCCAAGGACTATTGTGGCCAAGTTTGGTTCCATTTGGCCCAGTAGTTTCAGAGGAGAAGATCTTTGAATGAAAAGTTTCCGCCGGACGGACGGACGGATGACGGACGGACGGACGGACGACGGACGCAAAGTGATGGCAAAAGCTCACCCTGGCATTAGCCAGGTGAGCTAAAAAGGGGGAATCTGGTCGATTTTTGCCTTTTTATCATTTTTGGTCTAAATTCTAAACAAAATCCAGGAAACATCTTAACCCCCTTTTTATTCGTAATGTGTTGCCTTACCTGCGGATTGAAACTTTAAACACATATAAATGTATACAAATAAACAAATATACTTACACATCGTAACCCTTCATTTCATATGACGTGTAGGGTCTCTGTATTTTCCCTGGCATCTTGTTAATTTATATCCCAACACAAAATGTTTTATTCCTATGAACTACACAGACAATTTACGCCTCACGCTCCAGTGTGTATTTCATTTGATCAGTGAAAGTCTCCCTTTATGTAATAAATATATATCTTTTATTATTTTTACTTAGTCCAATTTATCAACAACATTTAAATCTCCAGTTAGTCATATATTCCCCTATCCAAGTTGGAATGAGCCAGTTTATTAAATTTAGGGGTTTTAAGAATGGATAAAAGGTTTCCACGACAAAAATATGACAGGAAATATTTGATGTACAAGAATAATATTAAATTAAATCAATAAATGAAGAACAGCATTTTATGTATAGACAAATTTTAAAATTAATTTGTTAGCAAAATCAATACACAATTGTATTGAACATACCCTGAAATACGTATAGATTAGATTTCAATAGATCTTAACTACCGTTATTGAAAGGTATTCGAGCGGGCATTACAAAAGCCGACTTAAAACTGTATTTAGTGATTAAACTGTTCCCTCTATAAAACATATGTATACTTATATTAATGTGTGCACAGTACAAATGTTTATTCCAGAATGCATAAACGATTTAAGCCTACTTAGTCTTAATTCAAACAAATTTGGAGCGGCTGTACAATGCATCAGCACTTAACTGGACACCACCCAAAACTGCAACAAAACGCATATTCTAAATGAAAACTGCAACATTATTCACAAAAGTAAGTTACTTTATGCAGGGTTTTCACAAGAGTATGGGAGTATCTCTCCAGCCATTGAACGGCCAGTGGTTATTGCTGATATTAAATCGATTCTCAGTCTGTTAGAAATTAGACTTTAACAGCACAAAATAAGCCAAATCAAAAAGCTTTTTTTCAAATATTTGACAGACATTCACAGCAGATAAGCCTTTTTTCTTCAGCTGTTATAAACAACATGGCAAGCACCACAAACATAATTTATATATAATTTACAGATTTGCATATACACAGAAATATGTATAAACGTAAATTCACAACATACATTTGCATAAAACAATTAAGTTAAAACTATTAAAGAGTATAAGCAAAAAAGAAACATAAAGTAATCAATTCAGCATCTGCAAGCATTACACTGGCATGAAGTAGATTATTCCACGAGTTTGTTAAACTTTAGAATTGTGGAAAGATGTTTCAGTTCAGATGATTAGGTAACTCATATATAGTTTGCTGTAGAGAAATAAAACAATACCTTGTTCTATGGAGTTCAGGAATCTGAGGTAAGTGATTGTATCTGGAAGAATATTTAGTTTTTATGATAATACTCTGTAAATATATAGAAATTTTATCGGTTAAAATTCTAAATATACCCAATTATTGTTCTAAAACCCCATAACGCGAACCTAAAGGAAGGAATCCGTAATTGTGATGAAAAATACATTCAAGAAAAAAATGACCCGCATCTTTATATCGGGCACGGCAGGCACAGCTTGAATTATTTACAGCATAAGATACTGGTCCAACTACAGAACCGCAAGAGGCGAGTATGGCCATTTAGCCGTGTATTTTGTTCCTTTGATAAGCCATTTTCAAAATATGCTCAAATGTTGTCAAAAATCGAGTAAGATGGTCTCTGGTACATGTACTTCAAAGGAATAAAACGCATGCCGCAGTTGTATGTTTTCTGACAAATAAGTAATCGAACATGGCCGTAAACTGCCTTTTTGTACAGTGTTTGAGAGTTTCTGGGGCTGCTATATTATGAATTTAAACTAGCAAAACTGTAAGCAAAGCTCACTAATATATACCTCCGCTCCCTATTTGATTGCAAGGACTAAAAATCAATCAAATCAAGTTGCATATCCACATTTTGTCATAAATACCTTGTGCTAATAAAGTTTCATGAAAATCTAATAAGTGGTTCAGGAGGAGTAGCGGATAAGGGGTTGGTACCCACTGGTAGTCCGTGTTTTCTATGGGAAATTCCAAACAACAATCAACTCAAATGTACACATCTACGCTTTGTTAAAGTTTCAAGAAAATCCATATTCAGTAGTTCAACAGTTGTAGCGGATAAGAGATAGGTATGGATCCACTATTAATGTAATGGCCAGGTCCATGTTTTGCTATGAGAAACCCATAAAAATAATAGAATAGGAGGTGCACATGTACATTATGTCCCATATTTCATGAAAATCTATCCAATGAATCAGAAGTAGTGACGGATAAGAGATGGGTACCAACTTGTAATGAATTGGCCAAGTCCATGTTTTGCTATTGGAAACCTCAAAAATAAATCAAATCCAATTCTGAAATAGGGGGTGCACATTTTTATTATTTTACAAAGACTGTGTTTAAGTTTCATGAAAATCTATTCTTTGTTCCGAAGGATAAGAGATGGGTACCCTCAGGTGTTACATGTACGGACGGACGGAAGGACGGCATTTACCCCCACTTTTCAAGCGGGGGTTTAAAAACCTACGAAAATTGACAAACTCTGTCATGATTGCATTCAAGTGGCAAGTTCAATGGCTGAATATTTATCTAGATTTGTGAAAAGGCATTTGAATTGATTTTGTTGTGATAGTGTACCTATAACAGATGACCTGTTAAAAACCTTTTGGAGAAAATTAATTCATATGCTGGATGAAATAAATTCCCGAGAAAGTGACCACATCTCTTTGTATTGTTTTGTTATTTGTACACTAAAATTTCGTAGAAGTAGGACAACACCTCAAAGTCATGACACAGCTGGCCTCTTCATTGCGTATATGCATTATTTATCACTTTCCAAGGACCCAGCCGGATGGATGATTTATCCGTAGGAATCACAGTAATCACGGTTCGATTTCTGTTGGCGATATACTTAATCATACAGGCGTTTCTATATATTTGGCATAGAAATTCGTCAACCATGAGATGTAGGATGGGCTACTTAGTAGTCCAAACATTCCGGAAAAAATGATCCAGATTCAGAAAATATTATTGTATATGGAATACATAGATGAGAGTACATCAGTAGATGTTGCTTATCACCTTATTAATACAACGAAATAAAAAAAAAATTCTACCCACTATATAGACGTTTTACCGTGTATCTAAATCATTTCTAACCACTATACAGACAGTTTACCGTGTATTTGTTGAGACTTTCAAGGTCTCATGTAAATTTACTCCATACCCTTCGCATTGATTTTTTCCCTGTAAATTGAGAAATTATTTTAGTGTTTCATTATTCGAAAAGTTTGATATCGGGGCAAAAGAGCCTACCTGGACCAATTAAGTGCTCCCAGCAATCTTTGCATCCGAGATTGTTTACCTACCTGGACCAATTAAGTGCTCCCAGTAATCTTTGCATCCGAGATTGTTTTCTCCTCATGGCTGTTGCATATTTTTGTTACGTAGTTGCCACCAACAAGGTTTGTCAGATTTCGAGGTGATAAATAATTGTTCCGTTTATCTTGCATCAGTAAATACTTATTTTAATTAAACATAAGAATAAGTGTTAGACATATAGTTGTTGGTATTTATCTTTGATCTGTAAACACAAATTATAATCAAACATAGGTGTTAAATGGTTGGAATTTAAAATTTGATAGGATGTGATCCAATATTTTAAAACGTGTACATATTCCAAAAGTAAAGACGGGGGTTCTCGCTTAAGACATTAAAAAGACATATAACAATTGCGGATTTGATAGTATGCTTACATATCGAACACCATTGATAAAAAACTTTATTTCCAAGAGACTTTCTGCAGTTACTAAAACAAACCTTCTGATTATTCAAGGTTATTGCCANTATATATATATATATATATATATATATAATCATCTCAAAACAAAGCAAAACAAGGCGACTGAAGTGAACAGTACACACATTTAAAAGTTGATAATACGAGACCTATCCGGCTCTTTATCAAAACACAATAAAAAAGTAAAAATACAGTGAAATAAAACCTATTTACAAAGACTATACTATATATATATATATACAACAGTTTCAGTTGATGACATTGCAAATGTGTTTACGACCTCAGTTGAGTGTTATGTAAACTTGAAGGTGTTAGCTGCTCACTTGTTGTATTTCTGTTAGATTTTCGAATTTCTCTTCTATTATGTATTCAAAAACATCGATTTTTTGCCCACGAACCCCAACATTTTTGGATAATTTAATTTGATAAATTCTGGCATTCTGACAAAATTTGATTGAGTCACATTCATTGCCTATGATAATACCGCATGTTTGTTTAAGTTACTCGGCCATTTCCCCTACAATAAATGTAAATGGCCGAGTAGTTACGACTGTCAGTTCCCCGCCAAATTTATAATAGCAAACTATCATTTTAGCCGAGTTGCAAAGAAGTTGAACTCGGCTATGGGCTGGCGGGCGGGCGAGGGTCAAACATTGGTTTCCGGATGATAACTCGACTATTTCAGCAGGGTTCCTTCCCTCCTGGTAGCCAACAATAAATCAAAGTTTCATTTGAATTGAATGTAAACTTTTTGAGTTATCATCCGGAAACCAAATTTTTCTGAAATTTTCAGTCTATTTTCGGTCTCCGTGACCCTGACCTTTGACCTTCTTTCTCCAAAATCAATAGGGTACCCCCTCCTGGTACCAAACAATAAGGTTTCCTTTCAAATGGATGTAAACTTCCCTCCTGGTAGCCAACGATAAATCAAAGTTTCATTTGAATTGTTGTATGGAGATAGTAGGTCAAATGTCAAGGTCACACCGACCGAAAATAGACTGAAATTTTCTGAAAAATGTGGTTTCCGGATGATAACTCAAAAAGTTTACATCCAACTGAAATGAAACTTGGATATATTGTTGGGTATCAGGAGGGGAAGAATCCTATTTATTTTGGAGAAAGTATTTTAAAGGTTAATGTCACAGTGACCAAAAATAGACTGAAAATTTCTTGCGATCTTGGAGACATTTTAACCAGACAACAACAATATAGTTTTGTGTGTCTCTGCTTTAAATAACTGGACATAAATTTCACCCGAGGGAGCCTGGACCACCAAACGACTATCATAGTTTCCAATAGGGTCGTATGTTTAAACTACGGTCAATGCTAGCAGCCATATTGGATATAACACTGACCTGAAAAGCACCTTTTTTGCAGGCAACTATTAGAGGACTGCCAAGTTTGATTTATTGGCTCAGCAATTTCAGAGAAGATATTTGAATGTGTTCTCCCTTAGAGTCAAATCCGCTGATGGCCATCTCTGATATATTTTCTCAGAAACTTGAGATAATCGGTAGAATAAACATATAATGTCTATGATAAAGGAATGGCCTTGTGCTGAGTGGGTATAAACTGTAATACCTTATTGTAATTTAGACCGAACTGGTTTATTCAGACTGCGAAAACGGTTGGATAGCATTGAACTAATCCATCAATGGGACGGGAAGGTAAAATTGTGACGACAGCGAAACAATAGGACTGACGGCAAACACGTCTCTATTGTTCATGTAATTTCTATAAATTAAAAAATTAGCTGAAGAACAGTTAACAGAAAGCAATGCCTTGTTCGACCGGAATATGATAGACGTACAAATCTCTATCATTCATCAAACCGAAAAAGAAAATAATGCTGAACAATTTCTATCATTCATCAAACCGAAAAAGAAAATAATGCTGAACAATCTTGAATCCATACACATCAAAACAATGAGAATAAGTTTAGAGAAGGTGAAGACCAGCACTTCAGTATTTTCCGGGTATAGCCAAGTCATATGTTAACAATACTGGTGTGTATCTGAGATTTTAAGCGTGGCCATACTGAACGAACACTTGCATATTCAGATATTCAACAAAGGAATTAACCACAAAATTCTTATCCGGCCAACCTGTGACTATTTTACCCCAGTCTGTAGGCTGAGAACATCATCTAGGACGGACACCTTGGCGGGACAAAATCAAAGCATGAAAAAAAAATAGCATGAAATTCAAAATTCTGTTCATTTTTCCATTGTATTTTTTCGCACCAATTATCTCACCAATAAAATTTAATTGAAAAGCCACAAATCCAGAGAGTCAATATATTTTTCATTTTCTGTCCCTTGAATCATTTCAAACTTTACTTTTAATCTGATCTGGGACTATGGTATTTATACTAGTCCTTGATCAAATAGACAAAAATAAAATAAAAAATGTGAAAATAAAATGCAAATAAAAATAAAAAAGAAAATAAATCCAAAATTTGCTTCAGGCGATGATCCAGGCAGAAATTTCGCGGAGCGGAGTGAGACGAGAATTTTTTGGGGGTAATTCTTGTTAAAACATCAGATATTCATTAAAAATACACGATTGTCTATAAAAGAGGGTTCCACCCCCGGACTCCCTACGATCCACCAATGGGACTCGTGCCTTTCATTAAAGGAATCGCCAACATGTTGATTGACCTTTGATGTATATACATCAAATGTCAGATATCAACTGGGAAATCGGAGTCAAAAATTTTTGGATAACAAAATACCGAAGTTACTGAAATGATGAAAAAAAAAACAGGAAAATTGGAAGAGCAATTGGGAAGTGGGAAATCAAAAAGAAGTAATTTTGGGTCTGGGAAAATGGGCAAAAAGATGCGGTAAATGGGATAAGCTTTAAAAATGTGGCAAATGAGATAACGCCTCCTCCATCTTTCTCGCGTGATCCCCTCTCAGTTAAGAGGGATGGACATGGGGTGTCTTTCTCGGACCTTGCTCCTGCTCCATTGCTCTTTTCTCACGTACCATCTCTCATTTCTCCCGCCCCTCTTTTCTGTCTCCCACCCCTCTCTCCCGGTCTTCCTTTCATTTTCGTCTCTCCCTCCTGCCTTTCTCCCGTCCCGTCTCCCGTCCCGTTCTCCTTTCTCGCGGTCTCCCTTCAAGTGAACACTGTCCGCCCCCTCAATTAAATATAGTTTCACCCACTGTTTAGAACTGTAGGTATTTTCATCGCCGACCACGGCCGAACACTGTGACCAACGACCACCGCAGACCAATGCTAACATACTATTATACTAATTTTTAAAGTATGATAATACATAGTGATCTAAATACGCTTATGAAGACCGCCGACCGGCGTAAAATTTTATAAATGAAGTTTCAAAATTACTCTTTTATGATGTCGTTATGATATATTCTTTATTTTATCTTTTCCGTTGGGTATGTATCATACCAGAAGTCCATTATCACTACTAATAATGGACTTTTGATCATACGCATAAACTAATGCACATTATCACGACAGAAATACAAAATAAAATACTGGGCAAAAATAAAGAATAAATTTTTGAATACACAGGAATACAAACTCAACTGAAAGTCACCAAGAAATGCAAATATAGGTTTTTACATATTTCTTAGGACAAACCTAAATCTAAGACAGAAAATGAACAAAAAAAGCAAGAAACAATAGAAAATAATTATATTAGTATAGTGACTAAGTCGGTGGTGTTCGTTATGAAATATTGTTATCTGTTGTTGTCATATACATTTACATTATTATATCTTTTTTTAATTATTCCCAAATGAACAATACAGCTCGTGATTCAAGGCGGCAAAAAAGCAGGAAAATGATAGAACATAATAATATAAGGGAGGTCGGCGGTGAAAATATCCACCCGTTCAGGAAACGTGAAAACAGGACAGAAGTAAGAGAAATATATTTTCGTAATGGGGTAGTGCCGCGCAGCTGAATGAATAATTCCACCTTATATAATAATGCTGGCTTTTGATTGGTTCACATGTATTGAATATTTTGACAAATGTCATGATTTTCTCCTATTTTTCACCATTGCCGTGGTATTTGCCATCTTTTGTATCTTTAAAAAATACCACGTTCTAAAAATAGCATCGTTCCTTATAAGAGGGAGGTAAAGGGTTATTTTCGTGCAACGTTTTTGGCGTTTTACAAATTCGTGTTTTCGTGTTTTGCGTTTTTATTCCTCGTGTTTTCGTGTTGGCATTATTTCACGTGCCTCGTTTTTGTCCATATTTTGAGCTCGTGATTCGTTTTAGATATTTTATATACATGGATTGCACATCTTTTCCATTCCGGATTTGACTCTTCATTTCGATGAGGTTATCTGGGGTCAACCGGAGGAAAAATGACGTAATCCAACGTTGGAGCAAGGGACAGATATTTTCTATCAACGAATCTTACGTTGTTATTCAACATATAGGTGAAAAATCGTTTTCAACTGACAAAGAAATCCACGAGGAACATTTCCAACCCACAAAAAACGAAACTTGAATGGAAATGAAGAAATCACTATCTTCGTCTATCAGCGTCTTGGAACCAGTTTTGTACCAGATTACTCCTTGTTTGGCTAAAATAATGAGCGATCCCGCAAATGCGCAATCGGTGTATTTCGTGCGTGTTCATTTTCCTGTAAAAAATCGGGACTTACCGGAAAGTATCACATAGCAAAATTTCACAGATTATCAGTACTTTTAAGAGATTTCAGGTAAAAAAACTTAGAGATATAATGAATGTATTACCGTAAATGATAATGACTTCTCAAATTTTCGGCGAACTACGAGCAGCAATTTTCCGTGTTTCGTGATTGGCCATTTTTATCACTCGTGTTTCGTTTTCGACAATTTTTAAGCACGTTCTTTCGTGTTGGGGACCCCCCTTTACCACCCCTTATAATAACAAATCCCAATTTTTCATTTACAATGCGATGAGTGAAACAAAATATACAAATAAAATCAATTATCTCAAAGTTGGTATTGATTTAACCTTAAATATAGAAGAAACGATGAAATGTGTATTCGATGTCTTGACATGACGATGAATGATGTCATCGTATCTAGTTCTGATTGCGAAACTGAAACACTTTCATTTAAGTTGTGTACCTTAGCAAACCAATAAAAACCAATTGTGTTTTCATTGTTAGTTTTTTTCGCTAAGAAATGCTATAAGCAGGGTTTTTTTTTTTATGAAAACAGTTCATTTTGACAATCTCAAGAGCACGACGATACCGTATCATGCACATTCACCTGAATTAAAAAAGACATTTAATCCCAAATTAGAAATGTTAAAAAATGTATTTTGGCATTGTCAATAAATCAGTCAAAATGAGAGTTGCATGGATGAATTTACACCGGCTTTAAAACCAAAATATGTATTGAAAACAAGAAACGAATTTATATTATCATTGTTGAAATCTTCAATAAGGCAAGACGAAAGATATTCGGTGGAATAGGGG
>MJUU01017062.1:58507-71282 GCA_002080025.1 Modiolus philippinarum | reverse complement strand
GAGCCTGTTTTTATACTGTTTCCTTTTTTTTTTGATACCGAGCCAAGCCTTTTAACGGATATTCGGTTGGCGACTGACAGATTTGAAACAAATTATAAACTCTCTCTGATTTCAGTTGTACATAGTTCTGGTGTGACATAATGGTAACAGATATAATAAGTCATAGAGAGAGTATTGGTCATTTCTGTACTCGTGCGCACACTGTCATGAAGAAAAAGAGACTGTCGTTATTTGACTTTGTTTGTTTCTGGTGGTTTTTTATACATTGTACATTGGCCTTATCGGCTGTTACTATGTAATAGTTGGACTATTATTCCCCATTTACGTGTCGTAATCATCATGGAGTTAATAAATCAAGACCCGCACGTGGTAATCGTGTTACCACCGATCAAACCTGTATGATATCATTCGTGTTATTTGTTTTATGTATATTGCTGCTTATATCCGGTATAACACATAATCCGGGCCCAGGATCTGAAGATTCCTTTATAAGTTCAAGTTCAAGTGATAGCTTTAACAGTATTGTAAAACATGCTACTTCTTTTGTCCCTCTTAATGTACAGAGTATAGTACCTAAACTTGATCTTATTATAGCTGAATTCTCGTGTCATGACATTCCTTTCGTTTACTGAGAATTGGTTAACAACTCAAGTAAGTGATAATGAAATTAGTACAGTAGTCCCCTTCTTGAAAGACCACTCATTTGAGAGACCACCCCTTTCTAGAGGTCACATTTCTCTTGCATTAACTTTTTTGTGAACAAATTGACCCCTTTTGGAAGTGTTGCGTCACCCGCAACCCAGGAACAGAAGGGCTACCAAGAAGGGGCTACCGGATGTTACCTTCACAACCCGGCACCAAGATAGACTCTACAATAACAAAAGTCACTATTGTGACTACCACTCTCAGATACTATAAAGTCAAAACCTTCAATAAAAATCATCAACAGACTAAGATGTTCCCGTCAAAACAATTCTATAAATAAACAGAATTAGCAAAGGCAATATAAATATGTTTGTTTTGTCTGTAAATTATATAACCCAGTTATTCCTGTCAGACGCAACAAATGACCGAAAGGACTGGTCTTGATAATTTATTATGCGGGCTTGATTTATAACCAACTGATAAATCGAGAAAGGAATTTAATGGACAATTGACCACTAGAACTGTGCTAATCAAAGATATAATCGGCACACTCCAGTCGCCAATTCCCGAAAGTAAAGCTTTCGGGTTCTTAATTACAAAGATAACTTAATATAATTAAAATTTACAACCTTCGTTTTAATCGAGTTTTAGGTATCTACATAGCTTTTTATGAAAACAGTGAATTTATTAATAGTACGCGATAAGATTAAAATTTAAAGTCTTTATTCAAAATGATCCTCAATGAATGTATAAATAATGTTGTGGATGAAATTTATTGTCCAAAGTAAAATCCAAATATAAATGTATAGTCCAGTTTGTGATATTCGCAAGATATATAGCGTTTGCGAAAACGGCAAAGTCCAGAGATGTGACAGGGGATTGTGGCGTCCTGTCTGCGGCTAAATCCAAAGATTATCACATAATTGAAGCGAGCATTTACAATTAATGTGAAACGGAAAAATCAAATGTCTGAGTAGGGGAAATGCGTCCTACTACTATAAATCCCAAAATATAATAAAATCCAAAAATATTGCCAAAATCAAAAGTAAAATCCCAAATGGAAAAATAATCCAACAGGGGATTAAGCGTCCTGTTGAAAAGGTAAATCCCAACACTAATACAAATAATACAAAAATATTATTTCACATAAAATCCCAAAATAAAGAATAAGGGGGAAATCGTCTTATTCCGTAAATCCAAAACTAATATAATGATTCACATAAATCCCAAATCAAATGAAAATAACACAGCTGAAAAGGAAATTATACTTACCAAATTTTAAATCCAAATATGAATAAACACTTACTGAAACAAAAACCTAATTAATGAAGGAAAAACTATATGGGCCCTACACTTTTCCCTTATAAAATTTTGATCCCAATACTAACGGCTTTAAACACAAAATCACTACTTTAACTGTTTTAAAATTATAGACCAAATGCGGAGACGATCAATCTACTTAATGATTCAATTATTCCCTCCTACCAACCATACAATCTGTTACCCTATGCCCTCCGTACCCAATGTCGTCTGAAAAACTATAAGAACACCTCCGTCTGCCCTAATAATTTCTAGTCATTGAAATACTCCTGCCTAATATTGGAGCTATACTAGAATTACGCTTTTCCGCCACTATGTATAAGTCCTAGGGGGATGGGTAAAATAAGTATCAGAATGTCAATAATTGAATTACTCTTAATACAACCAGTAGTAAAATGTGGGAATAAAAAATGTGATAAACCAATTAACAATTTAACCATGTAATAAGTAAGATAATTATCCTTCACACTATATTAACACAAATCCTATGTCAAACTAGTGTGGTTTTGTTTCACTAGGAAAACATTGAGACCTTTTCAACAAGACTAACAATAATCAATCAATATTAAAAAAACAAGAAAAACCTACTAAACTACTTCTTAGCATGCACAAAAAATATATAAACAAAAATACAAATATTCATGCAAAAATCTTAGCAAAACACCCCTTGTGCCGTTTAAAATTAACTATTAAAAAAATTAATCAATTTCATTTATTTAACTTACTTAACCCCAAAAATAACAAAAATAAAACATAAGCTTTTTCTTAACTTCCCTTAAAATATTCCATAATATTACCTCTATAGTGGTCATACTGACTCGTATCCTGGTCAGTTAAATCCAATATAAATCAAAGGATTATGAGGTTCACAAAAACACAACACAAGAAACACATCACTAAATAAAAACACTTTATACACTATTTACACGGTGTGGTCATATATTTGAGGACATTTCCTCAAATATAGGCGAGACAACCTTCTAAGAAGAAAGTGGCTAATGTGCCAAAAGCATGTTCCATAGTTGTAATTTTACATACTTTTAGACACACAACTGCACTATCCAACGGTTGACCACATGTCTCGCAACCTGTCTCTGTTGCAAGGCTCTTTTATATGATCTTGGTCAACTTTCTTAATTATTTAACAATTAAAACCCTGATTGACACTTATGAAGGGCGGTTCTTAAGTATAAATAGAAACTTACACAATTTCTTTACTTTTCAATTTTTTTTTAAATATTCACTTTTTTTAAGCCAATGATACAAAATAACATTTTATAGTTTTATCCTCTAAATAAAACATTTTTCTCCTCAATTTGTAAAATAAAATATATATTTTCAATATGTTTTAATCAGCTGATTGAACTGATTATATCACTGCTACTGACCATTGCAGTGGTTTTATTATCTTATTTACAACCTTATCTTCTCTAACATCAATTAAACATAGATTAGCCGTCACTTCTTGATGATATTATTTCCTCAAGTCTTTGAAACAAATTAATGGCTATTTATTAAGGCTAGTATTTGTCCATTTTACACCACCTGGGCGGTCATTACAGTAACAATTTCACAGCACTAGTTTCTTCACCTCTTCACATCAATTAAGTTTAAGTACGTAAAACTATGAATAAAATATAATAACTCAAAAGACAACCTTCCTAATTTTTACCATAACTTTTAAGCTTTCTGCATTTTGTTCAGACCAGGGGTCCTGGTTCGTAACAGAAGGCCACCCCTGAAACCCAACTAGACCACCCTTTACCCCTCTATAAAGACCATGTTTTGTTTTGTGAACACTGATGAAAATTAAATGCCATTTTGTAATAACTTACTGGAATAATTAAACCATCAATTAAATTGACTTAATTAGCAGGTGAGAAGCCCAGTACAGGTGTGTTAAGAGAAATATAATGATTTGATACATAATATCTGTAATTATTAGAAATTTATTCTTTCAAGGAGAACTAATTAACTCTCACTTAAATATTTGAAAAAGACAAGTTGTTGAGAATGAAACTTCTGGGCCATGCATAATACTTTTATAGGTTTCTGGTTAATGCATGTATTTTAAGCACATGTGTTTGAAATCTGTGTTAGATATAAATGAATATAAATATAATGTGTCAAATGTGCATGTGATAAGAAGACATTTTGAATGCTTTCATACATACATTAAGTGAAATAGAATAGCAAATGTTTTACACGAAATACTTATATTCAGCCTTTAGAATTGGACCTATTCCTTTTGAGAGACTACCCCTTTTGTAAGGCCAATTTTATGTTGCAAATTGGGTGGTCTCTCAAGAGGGGCACTACTGTATTCCTGGTTACAAATCGCCATTTCGTAGGGACAAGAGGGGCGAATAGGGGGAGGGGTTTTAGTTTATGTTCGTAATAATATCAACTGCCACCTCAGGCCAGATTTACATGTTGGTGATGTCAAGTGCGTTTGGCTTGAGCTTCAGTGTAAATCTAAAAAGTATCTTTACGGAACTTTTTATATTCCTCCAAATAGTAATGCACAGGTATGGAATGATATAGAACAGTCTATAGATCTTGCATTGCCGTGTAATCATGATATTATTGTTACTGGAGATTTTAATGTAAACATGTTACGTAATACTCCAAATGATAAAATCGGTAACCTAAAAAAACAGTTCAGTTTACATCAACTTATTTCAGACCCCACATATATTACTGAGCATAGTTCTTCGATTTTGGACCATATACTTGTAAATAATCCTAGAGCTATTTTATTGTCGGAGGTTAGCACACTGGTACTTGATCAAGTTCGATATCACTTACCGGTGATTGGTGTAATCGATCAGCCATGTAAACATCAACAAACATTTAAACGTAAAGTATACTTGTACGATAGAGCTGATTTAGATTCTCACTAGTAAATTGTGTTAAATGATATTGATTCTATAATGCGTTCGTTAGTAAAAGTAATTATAGAAGTAGACGATAAAGCAATACCGAACCGAATTATTATGGTAAGGAAGGATGACCCTCCTTGGATAACCAATGAAATTAAAAAGTATATTCGAAAGAAAAACTGGCAACACAAACGTTCAAAAAGAAGTAATTCCGTAGGCGAATGGGCAAAATTTTGACTCATAATAACAAGTGTAATAAAATGGTAAATAATGCAAAAAGTGATTATTTTCAGAGCTGTCAACCAAGATCTGTTCAGAAACTCGCAGAAGTAAGCAATATTGGAATGTTATCGTTGATGAACTATGACTCTACCGATAACCGATCTATCCCTCCTTTACAAGTTGATGGAAATTTAATATGCGATAATAAGGAAAAGGCAAATATTTTTAATGATTTCTTTTGAAGTCAAACTGACCTTGATGATGCAAATATCCCTACTCCAAATATAGTTGTCAGACGACATGAAAGTCTTGAACAAATAGTAATTAATGAAAACGAGGTTGAGGATACTAAAAATTTTAGACATATCAAAAGCCTCGGGACCTGATTCTATTAGTCCACGACTACTTAAAGAAGCTTACAAAATTCTAAAATCCCCCCTTTGCAAACTATTTAACTTGTCCCTCAGAACTGGAATATTTCCAACTGATTGGAAATGTGCCAACGTTAGTCCTATATTCAAAAAAGATTGTCCAAGTAAGCATAAAAACTATAGACCCATATCATTAATCAGTGTTATTGGGAAGGTAATGGAAAGATGCATTTATAAACACATTCACAATTATCTTCTTGCAAATAATATTATTACAGACAATCAGTCTGGGTTTACAAAAGGGGATTCAGCCATTTATCAACTTATAAATATAACGCATGACTTTGGAAAAGCTCTCGATGGTGGGAAGGAAATAAGGGTAATATTTTGTGATATAGCAAGGCATTTGATAGAGTTTGGCATATTGGTTTATTAAAAAAATTAGAGTCTTTCGGTATAACAGGGGCACTTTTGGAATGGGTTCAGAATTATTTATCTGGAAGGAAACAAAGAGTTGTAATTAATAATGTGTCATCTGACTGGGGTAATATAAAAGCATGGGTACCTCAAGGGTCAATTCTAGGTCCTCTATTTTTTTTATAATCTTTATAAATGACATTGTCACAGACATACATTCTACAACTAAATTATTTGCAGATGACACTAGTTTGTACTTAATTGTGGATAATCCGCAATTGACGGCCGATATTCTTAATAGTGACTTGGACAAATTTCATACCTGGTCAAAACAGTGGTTAGTTTCCTTCAACCCAGAGATGACTGAAACTATGACCATTTCACGAAAAGTTATCAAACCTCATCATCCTGCGATTTTGATGAATGGTACTCCGATAGCTGAAGTCTCTAATCATAAACATCTTGGACTGAATATTTCAAATGGCGGAAAGCCGGAAATTATCATACTCATATTGACTTGCGTACAGACGTTTAAATATATTACGTAGATCGACAGACGCTAGAAACAATATATCTTACTTACATACGGCCTTTACTAAAGTATGCTGATGTTATCTGGGACACAAATGTAAATTTTCTGAATGAAAAAATCGAAAAGGTACAAATAGAGGCTGCTAGAATCGTAACTGGGGGACACGTCTTGCTTCATTGAATAGTCTATACATAGAAACGGGATGGGAAAAATTAAAGAGTCGCAGAGATATTCATAGATTGGTTTATTTTTATAAGATGAAGAATAATATTTCACCAGCATATTTATCAGATTTAGTTCCCGAATCTCTTGGCAATATACATACACATAACACAAGAAACTCTTCTCTTATTCCTCCCACAAGGACGCGAACAGCCTTATATACAAATTATTTTTTGCCGGCAAGTATTCGTTCATGGAATCTGCTACCTGTCAGATTGTACTAAGTTTAGCATCTCTGTTAGTTCTTTTAAATCTAGTTTGAATCCGAATCATTCTCAAAAACCACCGTACTATTTCATCGGAAGAAGACTCGGTCAAATTTGCCATTCTCGACTTCGAATGCATTGCAGCTCCTTAAATCAACATCTTTACTCCAAAAATATCATTGACTCTCCAATTTGCCAATGTGGCGCTATTGAAACCACATACCATTTCATTTTACATTGCCCTCGTTATAATATACAAAGACAGCAGTTTATAGAGCCAATTTTTTTAGATCCATTAATTTCATGTTATCACTTACTGTTTGGATCTCCCGAGTTTAGTTTTGAATGAAATTTTCTTGGCAGTGCAATCCTTAATCTTAAACTCCAAACCTTTCGAACAGTTTTAGTATTGCGTACACAGTTATTTGAACTTGCCATTGTTTTTCTTTTTCTTTTTCAACTCTTCACCCGTAATTGCATGTGCTCATTGACCCCTTTTTTTTCTTCAAGTTATATGTAATTTTGGTTATTCTTATTTCTTCTACTAATGTAATGTATTTTAATGTTATTGTTTTTTGCTTATTTACATTGTCTGGATTTTGTTATAATATGTGTATTTTTTTTTCTCTATTCCTTTTTACTCTTATATGTCAAAATTTAAAGAATCTTTTTTTTTTCAACTAAGTAATTCGTCGTTTAACCTGTTTATCTTTATTTTGAATAGATAAAAAAAAAATGTTTATAGGAAAAGATATTTTGATTGATTAAGTGATTCAATTAAGAAATCTGCGTTTAGAGCATACTCCTTTAATATTTGTAAATTTTATTTCATCAGGAAACAGATTAATATAAGTTTTTCAACTTGTTTCTGAACACTATTTAATAATTCTAATTGTATTGTTATATTGTTCTATATTATTGTGTTTGTATATGTATATAATGAATTATTTAATAAAATATGTTTACAGTAGATTATAAGGGGAACCCCTGCCAAATTTTTATGCCCCCAGATCACGGATCGGGGGCATATTGTTTTTGCCCTGTCTGTGTGTGTATCTGTCTGTTTGTCCGAAACTTTAACCTTGGCTATAACTTTTGAACAAGGATAAATGTTTCATACTTGGCTAGTGTATAGGTCTAGTCAAGAGGATCATATACATGCAAAAAAAAGAAAAAAAAAAGGTCAGGTCAAAGGTCAAGGTCACAGAGTCCAAAAAGGGATTAAAGTGGCTGTTTTCACCCACTTGACCGTAGATTCATTATTATTTATCCTATTTAGACGGGGTTTGTTTTATGTTATTGCCAATTAAATTGTACAACTGTGGTATGCTGACAGATTTGAGGACGCATTTACCGTTTTTTGAGAAACAAGAGGCCCAAAGGGGATCAAATGGAAAAAAATGAATTTTGAATTTTTTGTTGGATATTGATGCAGTATTTTTCTGCAGGTTTCTTATAGCATGTTTAAACAGATACATTTAACAATTAAAACCACTACAATAAACAAGAGACCCAAAGGAGCTTCATCTGTTTCAGAATAAAGGGATTGAATTGGGTGTTTTTATGGCAATAGACAACTTTTGAACTCTTTAATATATACTTTTAATACTTGGCAAGTGTATAGGTCTTGTCAAGAGGAACATCAATATGCAAAAAAAAAAAAAAAAAAAAATGAAGGTCATGGTCACAGAGGTCAAAAAGGGGTATAATAGGATATTTTCATATATTTTTCTGTAGAATCTGGGGGTATATGTAGTGTTTCACAAACACATCTTATTTTTTTTTGAAAGGGGGACTTGGAATGTTTTGATTTCAGTAATATGTATTACCTGGATTTGAAGTGGAACCCCTGCCCAAATTTTTGCTTCAATAGAGGTCTGAAATGGGTTGTAATGGATAATTAAGCTTTTAGTTGCCATGGAAACCAAACCAGAACACTGAATCTTTGAAAAACATTATTCTGCTACATATTTTTCTTCACAATTTCAGAAATATGTATAAACTACAATATAAGGGGAAACCCTGTCGAATTTTGTTTTTGAAAGTTTTGAAAGGGGAACTTTGAATGTTTTGATTTCAGCGATATGTATTTCCTGGATTATAAGGTGAACCCCTACCCAAATTTTTTTTTGAATGGTGGTCTGAAATGGGTTGTAATGGACAGTGGAGCTTTAAATTACCATAGAAACACTGAATCTACTTGCTGAATTGGAACCATACTTGGTGACAACTGTCTATAGTTGGTCCCCATTGAAGAATGTGTCTGGTAAGGCCACATCTATTCCAAGATGGCACAAGCAGGAGACATTATAGTTTAACATTAGAACCTATGGGGAAAACACATTCAAAGACCTTTTTCTCAAGGATGTTCTCCTTCGTAACTTCTACAAAATGAGACACTTTAACATTGAGGTAATTTGGGCTGCAAGTTTATGTCAGCCATGGACCAGGTGAGCTATGCAGGCTTTTGAGAGCCTCTATTGTTGTTACCTCATCCAAGATGGCTGCCATCGGGGACCATAGCTTAACATAGAAACCCATCAGAAATGCAATCAAAGGTCTTCTTCTGAAATATTGGGCTGTTTTTACATTGAAGTCTATTAGATCCTAGAAAATGAGACACTTTAACATTGAGGTTATTTTGGCTTCAGTTTATTTCAGTCGTGAACCAGTGAGCTATATAGACTCTTGAGAGGCTCTAGTTCTTTTCACACATGTAAAAAAAATTATAATTTCAGATTTTTACCTCACCTGGCTATGCCAGGGTGAGCTTTTGCCATCACTTGGCCTCTGTCAGCCCTAGTTTGTCTGTTCATCTTTGGGAAACTTTTTTTAAAAAAAATCTTCTCTGAAGCCACTGGGACAATTTAAGCAAATCTTGGCTATGGTCATCACCAGTTGTGTAGTTAAAAAAATGTGTTCGGTTAGTCTGAGGACCGAATAAATCGTGGCTGATACTAAAAATAGAACAAGGGGGTAAATTGCTGCTTTTGGCAAATAACTCGAATATTGTTGCAGATATCATATATCTGACACCAGGTAAAAATGATCAGCATGAAAAGATCTACCTACACTGCAATTTTGAAAAAAAAAATCTGATGACCCATTTTAGAGTTATTGTCCTTTTTATGCCCCCGGGGCAAAATTGTTTTTGTCCTGTCTTTCTGTATTTCTGTTTCTCTGTCTGTTCACATCTTTAACTTTGCTTATAACTTCTGAAGCTGATGTGATAGGAACTTCATATTTGGTTTGTGCATTGAACATGCAAAGCTGAACACCATTATGCAAATTTCTTTAAAGTCAGGTCGAAGGTTAAGGTC
This sequence comes from Modiolus philippinarum, assembly GCA_002080025.1. Classification (NCBI taxonomy): domain Eukaryota; kingdom Metazoa; phylum Mollusca; class Bivalvia; order Mytilida; family Modiolidae; genus Modiolus; species Modiolus philippinarum. Next base: position 61,145 of record MJUU01017062.1, on the reverse strand, counting down.
ACAGAGGTATATATAATTTTCAAAATTTTAATATTTTAGACTGATTTCTCGTCTGCTGAAAAATAAAAACAAAAAACAAAAAGGGTAATGTTTCTGCTTTAAATATTCCACAGAATGACCCTGTATATAAGTATTTTCCTCAGAATATTAATTGTACCGTAATTGTATCTATTTTCCAACACTTTTGCACGAATAAGTATAAATATGCACAATTATTAATATAAAGCATAAGTTTAATGATGATGCCAGGAAATTAAATACCCATGAAGTTGTTTGCAGATGGAAAAAAGTACCCTTGAAAAAAGTACAAATACAGTATTTTAAAGATGGGTTGTCTATAAGAACTGCAATGCAACATGGTTCACAACTCCTCTGATAAGACTAAAATACATGAAAATGGGATTTTAAAATTTTGCATTTTAAGGAGGTTTGCTACTCATGTTTTGGGATATCTGTCAGTTTTTCGGAATTCTATGGTTTTATCCATTTAAAAGCATTACACTTTTTTGCCCATGGACCCCCTTAATTTTTCCCATAATTTCATTATACCCCTGCAAACAAAGTTTGAGGTATATAGGAATCACCCTGTCTGTCCGTCCGTCCGTACGTCTGTCTGTCCGTCCATATACCTTGTCAGCACATGTTCTCCTAAACGGCTGCCTAGATTTTGATGAAATGTTACACAGTTGTTGTACCCCATCTGAAGATGTGCATGAAGTAATATGGTTGCTGCCCGAAATTTTGAAGGGGAGATAATTAGTCTTTGAATATTTTTTGGAAAAAGGGGGAAGGCGAACCTTGTCAGCACATATTCTCCTAAAAGGCTGCTTGGATTTTGATGAAATGTTACACAGTTGTATTACACCATCTGAAGATGTGCATGAAGTTATATAGTTGGTGTCTGAAATTTTGAAGGGGAGATAATTCATGTTTGAATATTTTCTGTGTAAAGGGGGCTGGACGAACGTTGTCAGCGCATGTTCTTTTAAGCGGCTGCTTGGATTTTGATGAAATGTTGCACAGTTTTAGTACACCAGCTGAAGATGTGCATGAGGTAATATTGTTGCTGTCCAAAATTTTGAAGGGGAGATAATTGGAGAAAAAAAGGGGGAGGTATATCATTTTGTCCATACTTGTACATGTATTGTGTCTGCATTTGTACTGTGTCCACAACTGTATTGGGTCAACACACACTTACATTTACACTTGCCATATTGATTCAGGGTTCAATTAGCGGGGGTATACCTGGCTACCATTCGGCGACGTCAGCTCTAGTTTTATACATCTTAACGTGCATTCTGTAAAAATTTTATTAAATTTTATTTATTCTGTCACATTCATTTGTGGTCAAACCTTGCTAATGTTAATCCCAAGAAAAATCCGAGGAGTTCAGTTTCCCGCCATATTTTCAATCACTTTTAACTCAAAAAGGAGATTGTCAACCTATCAATTTTTTCCTTAAAGTATTTCTTTTTTAATTCTCTATTAAAAAATCACATTTATTTGAAATCCTATTTATTTTCATATGTAGTAGCGAACCCCCTTAACATGATTAATGTTAGATCAAAGTGTTAAGGGTAAATAGGTTTCAGTATATCAATTAATGTATTTAACTTACCAGGGCTACACAAAGAATAGAGAATAATGTTATATTCTAGTAGTGAAAAGTACATAATTGTTATACGACTGCAAAAATTTTGTGGTCGTATAATGTTATGGCGCTGTCATCGTTGTTGTCGTCCTTGTCGACGTTCTTGTCTGTAGACACTTTCAGTTTTGGCCAATAACTCAAGTTCAAGTAGATCAATCCTTGTGAAATTTTAACACAATGTTCCTCTAATGGCACAAAAGGAAGGTGTGGATTGGTTTTGGTAATTTTGGCCCCTCTTGTTTTTAAAATAGGGGCCAAAAAGGGCAAAATTGGGTGTTTTCACCTATTTAGCTGTAGAATTTTTATTAATTATCCGATTTTGATGGGTGCTCCTGAGGTAATTTCAATCAGTAGTATGTCAATGGATTTCACGTCACATGTACCATTCGTGAGATAAATGGGGTCAAAAAGGGGCAAATTTAAAAAAAAATTATTTTTGTCTCGCCTGCGACGAAAGTCGCTGAAAGCGAGACATAGGTATAGCAATCCGGCGGCGGCGACGACGGCGGCGGCGGCGGCGGCGTAAACTTTTTTCTAAAACCTTCATAACTTTTCAAGGGTAATACATACAAACATCATCTTTGGTCCACAGCACCACCAAGTGATGACCTTTCCAGCAGCATATATTTTGGATGACCTTGACCTTGTTTTCATGGTTCAATAAGCACATAAACATTGCGACATAGTTTCACATTCAAGTCATTTTCTCAGGAACTATAATACCTAGACTTGTCATATTTGGTCTATAGTGAGATCTATATGGGTACATGGCAGTCTGACACCTGTCGTGTTGCCTTGATCTCAATTGCATGGTTCAGTGAACTTAGAAAATCTGCGACATAGTTTCACATTCAAGTCCTTTTCTCAGTAACTGTTACACCTAGACCCGTCATATTTTGTTTGTAGGGAGATCTATATGGGTACACGCCAGTCTGACACCTGTCATGTTTCTTTGACCTCAATTTCATGGTTCAGTGACTTTGTTAA
>MJUU01017062.1:44211-58180 GCA_002080025.1 Modiolus philippinarum | reverse complement strand
TAGAAGTGGTAGGTTGATAATATATGGTATGTAGGTTGGTCATGGGTAGTACATGTCAGTCTGGCAGGTGACTTTTGTGCTTGACGTCAATTTCACGGTCTAGTGGCCACGTTAAGTTTTTCTGCTTAATTCCATTTCTCAATAACAAGAAGTAGTAGGGTGATAATATTTGGTATGTAGGTTGGTCTTGGGTAGTACATGTCAGTCTGGCAGGTGACTTTTGTCCTTGATCTCAATTTCACGGTCTAGAGGCCACGTTAAGTTTTTCTGCTTAAGTCCATTTCTCAATAACTAGAAGTGGTAGGTTGATAATATTTGGTATGTAGGTTGGTCTTGGGTAGTACATGTCAGTCTGGCAGGTGACTTTTGTCCTTGACCTCAATTTCACGGTCTAGTGGCCATGTTAAGTTTTTCTGCTTAAGTCCATTTCTCAATAACTAAAAGTGGTAGGCTGATCATATTTGGTATGTAGGTTGGTCTTGGATAGTGCATGTCAGTCTGGCAGGTGATTTTTGTCCATGACCTCAATTTCACGGTCTAGTGGCCGCGTTATGTTTTTCTGCTTAAGTCCATTTCTCAATAACTAGAAGTGGTAGATTGATAAAATTTGGTATGTAGGTTGGTCTTGGGTAGTACATGTCAGTCTGGCAGGTGACTTGTCCTTGACCTCAATTTCACAGTCTAGTGAGCATGTTCACTTTTCTGATTAGTTCACTTAGATTTCACATCAATTTAGAGTCCAGCAGGGACAGGCGAGACATCTTTTAGGGTCATCACTTGTTTTATTTTTTTTGTCTGATTTCGATACCAATTTTTGCAATGGATTCCTTAGGAAAAATAAATAGAGCGCTGCACCATCAGATTTTTTGATAATTTGTTTCCTTTCCGGGTTATGAGGGGCCAAATGGGGCAAAATTGCAAATATGCAGATTACATAAAATGTTTATTTTTCATCGGATTTCAATGGGATTTTTTTCTTTTGATTTGTCATGATATAAGCTTTCAGAAATATGTGAACAGATGCTGTGTAGCTCTTACGGTTTCTGAGTTACAAGGGGTCAAAGGGCCAAAATTGCAATTTCTCTAAATATGTAAAATCTTTATTTTTCATCGGATTTTGGTGAGATTTTTTTTCTTTGGATTCCTCTTGATATAAGCTGTCAGTAATATGTCGATGGATTTTTTGTATTTTTTACTGTTTCTGAGCTACAAGGGTCTAAGGGGTCAAAATTGCAATTTTTATGCCCCGGATCTTTAGATTAGGTCGGGTCAAAGGTCAAGGTCACAGAGGTCAAAAGGTCAAAATCTAGATTTTGCTATAGCTCGTTAATTACAATTGCTAGAGGCTTGATATTTTTTATGTGAATAGATTTAATAAAGCTTAATACAAATCCACCAAAAAAAATTGGGTCAGGTCAAAGGTCAAGGTCACCGAGTGCAAATTTTAAAACTTTAACAAAAACTTTAACATTGCCTATATCTCTTCAACCAGACGTAATAGGACCTTCATATTTGGTATGTATATTGATCATGAGAAGCTGAACACCATTATGCTAATTTCACTAAGATCAGGTCAAAGGTCAAGGTCACAGAGGTCAAAAGGTCAAAATCTAGATATTGCTATAACTCATCAATTTCAATTGCTAGAAGCTTGATATTTTTAATGTGAATACATCTGATAAATCTTAATATGAATCCACCAAACAATTTGGGTCAAGTCAAAGGCTAAGGTCACAGAGTGCAAATTTGAAAACTTGAACAAAAACTATAAAATTGCCTATATCTTTTCAATCAGATGTGATAGGACCTTCATATTTGGTATGTGTATTGATCATGTGAATCTGAACACCATTATACTCATTTCACTAAGGTCAGGTCAAAGGTCAAGGTCACAGGTGTCAAAAGGTCAAAATCTAGAGTTTTCTATAGCTCGTTAATTACAAATGCCAGAGGCTTGGTATTCTATTTGTGAATAGATCTAATAAAGCTTAATACAAATTCATTTTTTCACCTAGATGTGATAGGACCTTTATATTTGGCATGTATATTGATCATATAAAGCTGAACACTATTATGCAAATTTCACTGGTCATGGTCACATTGGTCAAAAGGTCAAAATATAAATTTTGCTTTTAGCTCATTAATAGTGTTGCAAGAGGCTTGATATTCTATATGTGAATAGATCTAATAGAACTTAGTACAAATGTCTACTTAACATTCATTTCAAGTGATTGCAAGTTTAGCATTAATTTTGTATTGTAGACATGGTTGCTACCGGGGGCATAGTGTTTCAGAAACACATCTTGTTCAAAATATGTGATTTCTTTATTTTTCATCAGATTCCGATGGGATTTTTAGCTCACCTGGCTATGCCAGGGTGAGCTTTTGCAATCACTTTGCGTCCGTCGTCCGTCCGTCCGTAAACTTTTCATTCAAAGATCTTCTCCTCTGAAACCACTGGGCCAATTGAAACCAAACTTGGCCACAATAGTCCTTGGGTGGTCCCCTTTAAAAATTGTGTCGCTCAGGTCTGTACGTCATCCAAGATGGCCACCAGCTGGGACCAAAATTTAACATTGGACCCTATGGAAAAAAATTTCAAACTCTTTTTCTCTGAAACTACTGGGCCAATTGGAACCAAACTTGGCCAAAATAGTCCTTGGGTGGTCCCTTACAAAAATGTTGTTTTTTAGGTCCGCCCGATTTCCAAGATGGCCGCCAGCAGGAAAACATTTTCAAAGACCAAACTTGGCCAAAATAGTCCTTGGGTGGTCCCTTACAAAAGTGTTGTTTTTTAGGTCCGCCCGATTTCCAAGATGGCCGCCAGCAGGAAAACATTTTCAAAGATCTTAATTCTTCTCTGAAACTACTGAGCCAATTGGTACCAAACTTGGCCACAACAGTTTTTGGGTGGTCCCTTACAAAAAAGCTGTTTTTCAGGATCGCACTACATTCAACATGGCCGCCAGCGGGGGACATAGTTTTATCATTGGACCCTATTGGAAAACACATTCAAAGATCTTCTCCTCTGTAACTGAGCAAATTGGAACCAAACTTGGCCACAATAGTCCTTGGGCGATCCCTTACAAAAAAAGTGTTTTTAAGGTCTGCGCGAATTCCAAGATGGCCGCCAGCGGGAAACATAGTTTTAATATTGGAGCGTATGGGAAAACACTTTCAAAGATCTTCTCTGAAACTACTGAGCCAATTGGAACCAAACTCGGTCACATTATAGTCCTTGGGTGGTTCCTTACAAAAAGGGTGTTTTTTTTAGGTCCGCGCAATTTCCAAGATGGCTGCCAGCGGGGAACATAGTTTTAACATTGGACCCGATCGGAAAACATTTTCAAAGATCTTCTTCTCTGAAACTACCTAGCCAATTGGTACCAAACTTGGCCACAATAGCCCTTAGGTGGTCCTTTGCAAAAAAAGTGTTTTTCAGGTCAGTGCAATATTCAAGATGGTCGCCAGGGGGAAACAAAGTTTTAACATTGGACCCTATGGGAAAACACTTTCAAAGATCTTCTTCTCTGAAACTACTGAGCCAATTGGAACCATACTTAGCCACAGTAGTCCTTAGGTGGTCCCTTGCAAAAAAGATGTTTTTAAGGATTGCACTATATCCAACATGGCCGCCAGTGGGGAATATAGTTTTAACATTGGACCCTATGGGAAAAACGTCATTTTCATCAACTCCTCTGTAACCACTGAAGCAAATTCAACCAAACTTTACAGAAATGCTGTATGGAAGGTCCTTTACAAAAATTGCTCATTTTGTACCGATCTGACAAAAAACATTGCCGCCAGCATGGAACTTACATTTAACATTGGACCCTATGGGAAAAAACGTCATTTTCATTAACTCCTCTGAAACCACTGAAGCAAATTTAACCAAACTTTACAATAATCATGTACGGAAGGTCCTTTACAAAGATTGCTCATTTTGTACCAATCCGACAAAAAACATGGCCGCCAGCCCGGAACTTACATTTAACATTGGACCCTATGGGAAAAATGTCATTTTCATCAACTCCTCTGAAACCACTGAAGCAATTTCAACCAAACTTAATAGGAATCATGTATGGAAGGTCCTTTACAAAGATTGCTCATTTTGTACCAATCCGACAAAAAAATGACCGCCAGTGCGGAACTTATATTTTACATTGGACCATATGGGGAAAACGTCATTTTCATCAACTCCTGTGAAACCGCCAAAGCAAATTCAACCAACCTTTACAAGAATCATGTAGGGAAGGTCCTTTACAAAGATTGCTCATTTTGTACCAATCCGACAAAAAATATGGCTGTCAGTGCGGAACTTATATTTAACATTGGACCCTATGACATCATTTGCATAAACTCCTTTGTGAGCACTGAAGCAAATACAACCAAACTTTACAAGAATGATGTATGGAAGGTCCTTTACAAAGATTGCTCATTTTATTCTGATCTGAGAAAAAACATGGCCACCAGCGCAAAGCTTATATTTAACATTGGACCCTATGGGAAAAACGTCATTTTCATAAACTCACCTTAAACCACTGAAGCAAATTACAGGAATGACATATGGAAGGTCCTTTGCAAAGATTGCCCATTTCATTTCAATTCAACAAAAAACATGGCCACCATGCAGAACATTGGGACCCTGCTGTTCAGCATTTTGTCAGGTGAGCGACACAGGCTCAGTCTCTGAGCCTCTTGTTTTTCTCAAGATTCTTCATGATATAAGCTTATAAAGTTATGCCAGAAGATTTCGAGCAGCTCCTACCATTTCCGAGCTACAAGGGGTGAAAGGAGCCAAAATTGCATCTTTTTCGAAGTATTAGAAATTTTTATTTTTCATCAGAATTTGATGGGACTTTTTTCTTCTGATTCCTCTTGATATAAAGTAAACTTTGGTATTTTGTCAACGGATTTGGTGCAGCTCTTACCATTTCCGAGCTAAAAGGGGTCAAAAGGGCTAAAATTTTCAAAATGTATAAAATCCTTTATTTTTTTGTTAGATTTTAATAGGTTCAATTCTTTGGATTCCTCTTATCATATTGTTTAAGTAGTATGTTGACCAATTTGATATACCTCGTACCATTTCCTAATTTTTATATTTGAATTAGTTTGTTTGCAGCTAATTACTGGGTCTAGTTCTTTATTGTGTCCATTTAATTACAGTCAAGCTCTTTACTGTGTCCTCATTCATTTTGAATTACACTCGTTCAAGTTTCAGTGTTCCACATGCTGCGCTCGGCATAGCCCTTTATTTTCAAAAGGACTAAATCATGTTCATGATTTAAGAAATATGTATTTGTACATCATTTTGCAACCACTTATTGATATATATGTAGTAAATTACAGTATTAATGATGATGACTAAAAGAAGTCCCAAGTCACTGAAAATATAGTAGATGGTTACTGATTCAGTCAAAAAGGGGTTGTGATCTATGCATATGTATATATTAGTTTATATTTTAAAATACAGAGAAACGAGCTTAAGATGACACCTTTAGGGACTTTTAGTTTGTTTGCTTTACATACTAGGTGTTCAGTATACATAGGATCACAGTAACAAGAAATTGATAACCTTTTGTTTCATGTAGACAAATTTCAAGTTAAAAGTCAGGATTTGGTTTAGATAGTTTCACTGTACAAATTGTTTAAAGTCCTGCAAAATACAAATAATGGGGATACAATATCTTTATTTACAGAGATAGCTTTGGAAGGAGCTTGTAGTAATACAGGACCATCAGATCAGTGTGCCACAGTTAATGCTGAATGTAGAGATAGTGGTGGCTACAAGTGTCTATGTTTGACTACCCATTATAAATCTGGGAGCAGTTGTTTATCAAGTAAGACCATAATGATTTTAATGATTATTAAATCCAGAAGGGTATCAATGACAGGAATTCAAGTAAAGATGTTCTGTTCAAGTTTATGAAAACAAATACTCGTAACACTGAAATGTTAGGATTCTTGTATTTCATATAATTTCTCAGCATTCAATGTAAAGTGACAGATTGTTATTACAGGTTTCTGTTTAATGTTTGCATCTCCTGCTATGTTATTTTCATTATTTGCAGAGTAAACATATTCTGTTAAAGTATTGTAAATATTGATATTAAAGGCAGATTGAGAAAAGGTGGTACCTATTTTACCTATTCAGGGATGCAAATTACCATGGGTCTATTAGCCAAAGGCCTCTAAAATTTTACATGGGCTACTTACATTTTTAAACCAGTAACCCGGGTCTCTACTGAAATATCCTGCAATTTATACCAATTTTGCAAATTTTCATCTCTGTTTTTGTGAAATCATTTCTTTCTTCAATTTAATCAAAGATAATTGAATCCAAAAAGAATGTTTCTGTATTTATATGTAAAAAAAATATGATAATTCTTTACCTAGCCCAGTCGGGATGTTTTGAGTGTGATTATTCTTCTGTAGTGCGATATGTTTTACCAGCATACTAGGCTCCTTGAAATAGCAGGCAGTTTAGTGGCAATCAATCCTTGACCCATCTGTCAAAATTATGTTTTGTCAGTTTTTTAGCTCGCCGGGACAAATGCCCGGAGATCTACTGTCATACCCCCAGAGTTGGTGTTGTTTGGCGTCCGCTTAAAAAAAACTTTAACCTTGCTTCTAAAATAGAGATCTTAAGAGCTAGGAAGTTGATATTTGGTATGTGTCTTCATTGTGATAAGAGCTCTCTGAAGGTACCATATTTGTAGACATTTTGACCTTGACCTTGCAGTGAGTGTAAGTTTTAAGGTGTCGGTGTCTGCATCGTCAGCAAAACTTTAACCTTGCTGAAGCTTGTGGAGATATTTAGAAAAAGGATGTTTATATTGGTATGTGACATCCTTATGATGAGAGCTTTCTGAGGGTTCCGTATTTGTTGACATTTTGACCTTGACCTTGCCCTGAGGACAATTTTAAAAACTTTAACCTTGCTTTAAGAAAATGGTTATTAAGTGCTAGGATGTTTATATTCATAATGTGACCTGCATATGACGAGAGCTTTCCAGAGGTACCATATTTGTAGGCATTTTACCTTGACCTTGCCCTGAGGACATTTTTGTGTCGCCTGCACACGTAGTGTGGGGCGACATATAGGGATCACTTTAGTCGTCTTGCGTCGTCGTTATCGTTGTTGTTGTCGTTGTCCGTCCCACTTTTTCGTAACACTTTTCTCAGCAACTACAAATCACAGCCACTTGAAATTTGTATGTGACTTCAGTATGGGGTTTCCTATTGCACTTATTGAATTCAGGTCTGTTGGACATCTACTTCCTTTTTAGGGACTTGGAATATTTTTCCACATACTGTCAATAGTAACAAATTTTCATAACATTTTTCTCAGCAACTACAAATCACAGCCACTTGAAATTTTATATGTGACTTCATTATGGGGTTCGCTACTGCACTTATTGAATTCAAGTCTTTCAGACATCTACTTCCTGTTTATGGACTTGGAATATTTTTTCGCATACTGTCAATACTAGAGATTTTCGTAACATTTTTCTCAGCAACTACAAATCACAGCCACTTGAAATTTTTTATGTGACTTCAGTATGGGGTCTCATATTGCACTTATCGAATTCAGGTCTGTTGGACATCTACTTCCTTTTTACCGACTTGGAGTATTTTCGACAAGTACTGTCAATGGTAAAAAAATTCGTAACACTTTTCTCAGCAACTATAAATCACAGCCACTTGAAATTTTGTATGTGATGTAAGTATGGGGTCTCATATTGGGCTTATTAAATTCAGGTCTGTCAGACATCTACTTCCTGTTTACCTACTTGGAGAATCTAAACAAATATGGTCAATGGTACAAGTTTTCGTAACATCTTTCTCAGCAACTACAAATTACAGCCATTTGAAATTGTGTATGTGGCTTAAGTATGGGGTTCCATATTGCGCGTCAGAGGGACATGGTAATGGTCTGTGTCCGTGTGTCCGTAAGTCCGTGTGTCACGTTTTTTGTGGACGCAACTCCTTAGAAACCGCTTGTCAGAATTCATTCAAATTTTACAGGATTGTTAGTCATCATTAGTACTAGATCATATTGCATCACCATTTTGATTTGTCAAATTTTGTGGTAGTTATGTGACTTTGATTATTTCCACATTGGTATACAATGGCAAATCTTGTGGACGCAACTCCTCAGAAACTGCTGGTTCGAATTCATTCACATTTTACAGGATTGTTAGCCACCATTAGTACTAGATCATATTGCATCGCCATTTTGATTCGTCAAATTTTGTGGGAGTTATGGGACTTTGGTTATATCCACATTGTTATACAATGGCAAATCTTGTGGACGCAACTCCTTAGAAACCGCCAGTCAGAATTCATTCAAATTTTACAGGATTGTTAGTCACCATTAGTACTAGATCATATCGCATCGCTATTTTGATTCGTCAAATTTTGTTGGAGTTATGGGACTTTGATTATTTCCACATTGGTATACAATGGCAAATCTTGTGGACGCAACTCCTCAGAAACTGCTAGTCAGAATTCATTCAAATTTTACAGGATTGTTAGCCACCATCAGTACTAGATCATATCACATCGCCATTTTGATTCATCAAATTTTGTGGGAGTTATGGGACTTTGATTATTTCCACATTGTTATACAATGGCAATTCCACATTGTTATACACTGGCAAATCTTGTGGACGCAACTCCTCAGAAACTGCTGGTCAGAATTCATTCAAATTTTACAGGATTACTAGTCACCATTAATTCTAGACCATATCGTCATGGCCATTTTGATTCGTCAAATTTTGTTGGAGTTATGGGACTTTGATTATTTCCACATTGTTATACAATGACAAATCTTGTGGAACTACTCCTCAGAAACTGCTATTCCGAATCCATTCTAATATTACAGGATTGTTAGTTGCCATCGCATGACTATTTTGATTCGAGAAATTTTACGGGAGTTATGGGTCTTTATTGACTTAATGTATACTACAACATAGGATGACTTTGTGGACACATCTCGTCATAATCCAATTAAGGGATTTTGCTGAAATTTTGCTTGGCTGTTTGCCACCTAATGCAGTTGATCATATCCTGCCGACATTTTGAATAGCAAAATTTTACATGAGAAATGGGACTTTATCAACTTTACTGCAGCGGCGGGGGACATAGCTACACGTAGCAATGTTGTTAAATTCTGTCCGACATCTACTTCCTGTTTACCGACTTGGAATAGTTTCAACAAATATGGTCTTTGGTACTAATTTTCGTAACACTTGTCTCAGTTTATTCAATTGGTTAATCTTAAACTCCTTAAAAACTGGAAGTCTTATTCGAAGCAAACTTGCAGGATATGTTGTTCACCTGATCTAATTGTGCACCTGATACTTAAAATCAATTTTACATATTTTAAAGGTTCACTGAGCAAAAATAGCTCAAATGTTAATTTTGTTTGTTTATCTGCATTGCAAGACCTTCAAACATGTCAAAATCACAATTCATATTCTAAACAAATTAACAGGATATGTTTTTTTCTCCTGATCTAGACATACACCTTATACTTAGAATTTTGATTTTACAGATTGTAGAGGTTAACTGAGCCAAAAAAACGGCTCTTTTAAAGTGCAGGCCACATAAGTATTCCATGGAACACCCATAATTTTTTTAAAAAACTAACTTTGCTTCTAGATAGTAGCCATTAAGTGCTAGGGTTTTTATATTTGGAATGTGACTTGCATATGATTAGGGCTTTCTGGAGGTACCATATTTGTAGACATTTTGACCTTGAACTTGCCTTGAGGGCAGTTTAAAAAAAACAAAAAACTTAACCTTGCTTTTAGAAGGTACTCATTGAGTGCTAGGGAGTGTATATTTGGTATGTGACTTGCATATGACGAGAGCTTTCTGAGAGTACCATATTTGTAGACATTTTGACCTTGACCTTGACCTAAGGGCAATTAAAAAAAAATTAACCTTGCTTGTATGATGAGAGCTTTTTCTGGGTACCATATTTAGTGGACATTTTGACCTTGACTTTGCCTTGAGGGCAATTTTTAGCTCGCTGGGACGAATGTCTGGAGAGCTATTGTCATACCCCCGGCGTCAGCGTCGTCAGCAAAAACTTTAACCTTGCTTGTGGAATGGAGACCTTAAGAGATGGGAAGGTGATATTTACAGATGGGTGCAGACGCAACGTTCCAAAAAGTGCACTGAAAGTGAACTTGAAGTTCACTTTTCAAGTGCACTTCACATACTCTTAGCTGTCGCGAAGTTCACTTTTTTTAATAGGTAGCTATTCCATGACATGTATTATCGCGTTCACTAGTGAACTTCAAGTGCACTTGAAAGCTGTCGCGAGGATCACTACTTAAAACGAGGTTATCTTGCGCATATATATAGTTAGATCGCATTTTAAGCGATAGCTGGTGTAATAAAAATATATTTTCACGTAGTGTTCTTTTGGATAAGCATACGAATGCAGTTATATATAAAATATTGTTAAATATAAAACATGTCAGATACTAGTAATATTTTCCTGAACAGACAGTAGAATCATAAGAACGTGTTTTCCAGTCAGACAACAGTTCGAAATTCAGCACTTCATAATTTGATCGAATACACTTTAGAGGCTTATACTGTTCATCGGTCGTGGAAAATATACTGTACATATATTTTCATTGAGCATATTCAAAGCACAGTTTGTAGATCCGTTTCCCGAAATGCCATATTTTTGCCGATTTTGTGTTCCAAAGATGCTGGGAATATTTTGCCTGGAACTAATATAACGTTCCCAGATTTTGCAAAGAATTTTAAAAGAGGTCACCTTTGCGTTTCACGGGTTCAATTTTCCATGCTGGACACTCTTTTTCCCGTTTTCAGGTCTGTTTTTCAACGATTTTATTGCTATAATCCCGTTTCCCTCTCGCTTGAACAGGCAAGCCGTAATTCCTGCATTTTCCCCATTAACCCAATATAAATGACAAAAAGTCAGGTTTTCATTATGTGATTTATACTAATTCTTTACAAATGACCAAAATAACTCATTTTTTGAAATACTTTATTTTGGGAAAAATACATATAAATGTTGTGTCGCGACAATTGCAATAAGCATTAACATATTATATCTCCCACTTTTGAATTAATTTTTGACAAAAGATGTATAAATTTGGTATTGCGAGAGAGGAAAATAGCTATAATTCAAAATATTTAAGTCTTGTACATGCCCCGTTTCCCTTCTTTTTTCTATTATATAATTTGGGAAAAAATACACATAAATGTTTTGTCGTGACAATTGAAATAAGCATTGATATATAACATTTCCCACTTTTGGATTCATTTTTTACAAAAGATGCATAAATTTGGAATCGCGAGAAAGGAAAAAAGCAAAAATGCAAAATATTTCAGTCTTATAGGGTAATTTTGGAAAAAATACACATAAATGTTGTGTCGCGACAATTGAAATAAGCACTGATATATAATATTTCCCACTTTTAGATTCATTTTTTACAAAAGATGCATAAATTTGGTATCGCAAGAAAGGAAAAAAGCTAAGATGCAAAATATTTCAGTCTTATAAGGTAATTTTGGAAAAAATACATTAAAATGTTGTGTCGCGACAATTGAAATAAGCACCAACACATAACATCTCCCACTTTTGAGGACATTTGATTTTTAACAAAAGATGCGTACATTTGGTATCGCGAGAGGAAAAAAGCTATACTGCAAAATGTTTCAGTCTTATAAGGTAATTTTGGAAAAAATACATAAAAATGTTGTGTCGCAACAATCGAAATACGGCGATGGAAACGTTCAACATTCCCAAATTAGCGCTCATCGTGTGAATCGTGTGCGTTCATCGTGTAGACCGTTTGCGTTCATCGTGTAAATCGTGTGCTCTCATCATGTATCGTGTATCGTGTCAAGTGTAACGTTCATTGCGTGTATCCTGTAAAGTGCATTTTAGTATTGCAGACACTGGTATAATATGAAATAGAGAAAAGGTACACTTTATTTTATATTTATTGTTAAAGTACATCAACTTTTTGTATTGCAGACACCGGTATAATATAAAATAGAGAAAAAGTGCCCTTTTTTTATATTTATGGTTCAATTATGTGAAGTTTTTGTATTTCGAACACCGGTATAATACTAAATAGAGAAAAAGCTCCCTTTCTTTTATATTTATGGTTAAATTTTATAAAGTTTTAATATTGCGGACACCGGTATAATACTAAATAGAGAAAAAGCTCCCTTTCTTTTATATTTATGGTAAAATTCTATAAAGTTTTAGTATTGCGGACACCGGTATAATATTAAATACAGAAAACGCTCCCTTTCTTTTATATTTATGGTTAAATTTTATAAATTTTTAGTATTGCAGACACCAGTATAATATTAAATACAGAAAATGCTCCCTTTCTTTTATATTTATGGTTAAATTTTACCAAGTTTTAGTGTAGCGGACACCGGTATATTATCAAATACAGAAAACACTCCCTTTCTTTTATATTTATGGTTAAATTTGATAAAGTTTTAGTATTGCGGACACCGGTATAATAATAAATAGAGAAAAAGTTCCCTTTCTTTTATATGTATGGTTAAATTTGATAAAATTTTAGTATTGCGGACACCGGTATGATATTAAATACAGAAAACACTCCCTTACTTTTATATTTATGGTTCAATTTTATAAAGTTTTAGTATTGCAGACCCCGGTATGTATAACACTAAATAGAGAAAAAGTTCCAATTCTTTTATATTTATGGTTAAATTTTGTAAAGTTTTAGTATTGCGGACACCGGTGTAATATTAAATACAGAAAATGCTCCCTTTCTTTTATATTGTTGGTTACATTTTATAAAGTCTTAGTGTTGCGGACACCGGCATAATATTAAATGCAGAAAACGCTCCCTTTCTTTTATATTTATGGTTAAAATTAAAAAGTTTTAGTATTGCGGACACCGGTATAATATTAAATACAGAAAACACTCCCTTTTTATATTTATGGTTAAATTCTATAAAGTTTTAGTATTGCGGACACAGGTATAATATTATATACAGAAAACGCTCCCTTTCTTTTATATTTATGGTTAAATTTTATAAAGGACACTTGTATAATATTAAATACAGAAAACGCTCCCTTTCTTTTATATTTATGGTTAAATTTTATAAAGTTTTAGTATTACGGACACTGGTATAATACTAAATAGAGTAAAAGCTCCCTTTCTTTTATTTGATGGGTACATTTTGTAAAGTTTTAGTATTGCGGACACCGGTATAATATCAAATACAGAAAACACTCCCTTTCTTTTATATTTATGGTTAAATTTTATAAAGTTTTTGTATTGTGGACACCGGTATAATATTAAATAGTACAGAAAACGCTGCCTTACTTTTATATTCATGGTTATATTTTATAAAGTTTTAGTTTTGTGGAGACTGGTATAATATAAAATACAGAAAACGCTCCCTTTCTTTTATATTTACGGTTATATAAAGTTTTATTGCGGACACCGGTATTATATTAAATACAGAAAATGCTGCCTTTCTTTTATATTGATGGTTAAATTTTATAAAGTTTTAGTATTGCGGACACCGGTATAATATTAAATACAGAAAACGCTCCCTTTCTTTTATATTTATGGTTAAATTTTATGAAGTTTTAGTATTACAGACACCGGTATAATACTAAATAGAGAAAAAGTTCCCTTTCTTTTATATTTATGTGTAAATTTTTGTCTCGCCTGCGACGAAAGTCGCTGAAAGCGAGACATAGGTATAGCAATCCGGCGGCGGCGGCGGCGGCGGCGGCGGCGTAAACTTTTTTTCTAAAACCTTCATAACTTTTCAAGGGTAATACATACAAACATCATCTTTGGTCCACAGCACCACCAAGTGATGACCTTTCCAGCAGCATATATTTTGGATGACCTTGACCTCAATAAACACATAAACATTGCGACATAGTTTCACATTCAAGTCCTTTTCTCAG
>MJUU01017062.1:32300-43019 GCA_002080025.1 Modiolus philippinarum | reverse complement strand
GTCTAGTGGCCACGTTAAGTTTTTCTGCTTAAGTCCATTTCTCAATAACTAGAAGTGGTAGGCTGATAATATTTGGTATGTAGGTTGGTCTTGGATAGTACATGTCAGTCTGGCAGGTGATTTTTGTACATGACCTCAATTTCACGGTCTAGTGGCCGCGTTGAGTTTTTCTGCTTAAGTCCATTTCTCAATAACTAGAAGTGGTAGGTTGATAATATTTGGTATGTAGGTTGGTCTTTGGTAGAACATGTCAGTCTGACAGGTGACTTTTGTCCTTGACCTCAATTTCACAGTCTAGTGAGCATGTTCACTTTTCTGATTAGTTCACTTAGATTTCATATCAATTTAGAGTCCAGCAGGGACAGGCGAGACATCTTTTAGGGTCATCACTTGTTTAAAGTTTTAGTATTGCGGACAATGGTATAATACTTAATAGAGAAAAAGCTCCCTTTCTTTTATATTGATGGGTAAATTTTATAAAGTTTTAGTAATGTGGAGACCGGTAGAATATAAAATACAGAAAAGCTCCCTTTCTTTTATATTTATGGTTAAATTTTACAAAGTTTTAGTATTGAGGACAGCGGTATAATACTAAATAGAGAAAAGGCTCCCTTTCTTTTATATTTATGGTTAAATTTTATAAAGTTTTAGTAATGCGGACACCGGTATAATACTAAATAGAGAAAAAGCTCCCTTTCTTTTATATTTATGGTTAAATTTAGAAAGTTTTAGTATAGCGGACACCGGTATAATATTAAATACAGAAAACGCTCCCTTTCTTTTATATTTATGGTTAAATTTCATAAAGTTTTAGTATTGCGTACACCGATATAATATTAAATACAGAAAATGCTCCCTTTCTTTTATCTTTATGGTTAAATTTTACCAAGTTTTAGTATTGCGGACACCGGTATAATATCAAATACAGAAAACGCTCCTTTTCTTTTATATTTATGGTTAAATTTCATAAAGTTTTAGTATTGCGGACATCGGTATAATATTAAATACAGGAAACGCTCCCTCTCTTTTATATTTATGGTTAAATGATATGAAGTTTTAGTATTGCGGACAATGGTATAAAATAAGATGACAGAATATTTATTGTTAAATTATTGAAAGTTTCAGTATTGTCTAAATTTAATTTAAAAGTAATGTTTCTTTTCTTTGGTAATTGTGGCTGATTTTGCATCATCTTTCATTACTATATATCAGGACTTTTTTATTTAACTTTTATTATTTTTTTATTTACATTTTATTTATTATTATTTTTTTTTATTATTCAATTTTTTTTTTGCTGACAAAATTAAACAATTTCAAGTTGTTTTTTTTGCCGACCCTATTATGATATTGTTACGGCAAAAGTGGAGACAGTTTCCAAGAGAAATATTGCAACACTGATGTCATAAATGCTGTTTCATATGGAAAACCGACTATTTTCTGTTGTCATAATTAACAGTTGTTTTATCTATATGTATCACATTGTAAATTACCATTTTATTTATACTGTCAAATTTTAAGACTCTCGACTTTTATTGCCCGCTCATATTTTTTCATTTCGAGTTCGTTTCATGAAAATATATAAGATTATTTAACCGACATGGTGCACGGTACACGGTACACGATACACGGTACACGATACACGATTGATAACTTTCTGTATCGTTCATCGTGCGAATCGTGTGCGCTCAACATGTGAATCGTGTGCGTTCATCATGTGAATCGTGTGCGTGTGGTAGGGAATGTTGAACGTTTCCATCGCTGTAAGCACCGATATATAATGTCTTCAACTTTTGAGGGCATTTTTAACAAAAGATGCATACATCTGGTATAGCGAAAAAGGAAAAACACAAAAATGCAAAATATTTCAATCTTATAAGGTAATGTTTAAAGACATACATATAAATGTTGTGTTGTGACAATTGAAATAAGAACTGACAAATAATATCTCCCACTTTGAGGTAATATTTTGACAAAGTTTTTTTTAAAATTACATATGAATTTAATGTCTCCAGCATGAACATTAGGCTTTGATAAAATACCCTTTTCCGAAAGATTTAATAAGAAAATAATGTGTCTTAAACATGGAATGTATAAATAAAATAAAACAACCCTATAATTTATAATGGCATTTTGGTTTTAATTTTTTATTGAAAATAAATTAAAGAGAGAATGAATTCTTCGAGTTTTCATACTTTTTGCTGAAAGTTAACTTCGTTATATTAATATCACGTGTTTTGAACTGACCAATCGTTAAGAACAATCCAAAGCTGCCACGAAGTTCACTCCAAATGCACTTTGCGATCACTCCCGCGATCGCATCTTCTTTTCAAGTGCACTTGAAAGTGGTCACAAGCTCTAGGCTGTCATGGAGTCACTTTCAAGTGCACACGAAGTGCACTCGAGGAACGCTTTTGGAGTGCACTTGGATGGACTGTTGCGTCAGCACCCAACTGTAGTATGAGGCTTCCTTGAAATGAGAGCTTTCTTTTGGTACCATATTTGTAGACATTTTGACTTTGACCTTGCCCTTAGGGCAATTTTTGTCTCGCCCGCGACGAAAGTCACTCAAAGCGAGACATATGTGTACAAAGTATGGCGGCGGCGGCGGCGGCGTAAACTTTCATGTTAAGTTTTTGTGATTAGGTCATTTTCTCAGTAACTATAAGTGGTAGGTCAATAATATTTGGTATATAGGTTGGTCCTGAGTAGTACATGACAGTCTGCTATATGGCTTTTGTCTGTGACCTCAATTTCACGGTCCAATGAACATGTTAAGTTTTTGTGCTTAGTTTAGTTTCTCAGTAACTACAAATGGAAGGTCAATGATATTTGGTATGTAGTTTAGTCTTTGGTAGTACATGACAGTCTGTCATATGTCTTTTGTCCTTGACCTCAATTTCACGGTCTAGTGAGCATGTTAAGTTTTGTGCTTAGTTTAGTTTCTCAGTAACTATAAGTGGTAGGTCAATGATATTTGTTATATTGGCTGGTCATGAGTAGTACATCTGGGCTGGTCATGAGTAGTACATCACAGTCTACCATGTGGCTTTTGTCTGTGACTTCAATTTCACGGTCCAGTGAACTGGTTAAGTTTTTGTGCTTTGTTTAGTTTCTCAGTAATTATATATGGCAGGTCAATGATATATGGGTTTTAGGTTGATCTTAGGAAGTACATGACAGTCTGTCGTATGGCTTTTACCTATGTCCTCAATTTCACAGTCCAGTGAACATGTTAAGTTTTTGTGCTTAGTTTAGTTTATCAGTAACTATAAGTGGTAGGTCAATGATATTTGGTATATAGGTTGGTCTATGGAATTACATGACTGTCTGCTAAATGGCTTTTGTCTGTGACCTCAATTTCGCGGTCCAGTGATCATGTTAAGTTTCCCAGTATCTATTAATCTAAGGTCAATAATATTTGGTAGATTGGTTTGTCTTAGATGGAACATTACAGCTCCCTGTTTGGCTTTAGCCCTTGACCTCATTTTCACGGTCTAATGAACATGATTGGTTTTAGTCAACGGAAATTATGTCCTTAGATAGCTGTCAGTAACTGCGAGCATTTGTCCGGACAGTACCTGTGTGTATTGTCTTCATGTTTTATGTACTTTGTACATTGTAAGGGTACTCGTCTTGATAAGTTGGACTTTTTTCTAGTTTGATTTTTACTGTGAGTCTTTTTGTATATTTATTTTTTAGCCATTCACCACACATAGGGGGAGGGTTTGGATCCAAGAAAACGAGTTTAACCCCACCGCAATTTCTGCGCCTGTCCCAAGTCAGGAATATGTTGGTGATTGGCTTGTCCGTGTCTACTTATAAAATTTTAGTTTCTTGAAATTGTGTGGTTTGTTTCAATTGATTTATTCACTTTTTACCTTTTTGGGGCCATTTAGGGCTTGCTATATGGTGTGAGGTTCCTCACTGCGTTGAAGACCGTACGGTGACCCCTAGATGCTTTGCTTTGGGTCGTTTTAACCTGGATATGGGATGTTGTCTCCTTGACATTTACCCCATTTCCATTCTTTTTCATATGATTGGTTTTTCTGTATCTATCAGTGGTAGGTCACTAGTATTTGGCATTTTTGTTTTGGGTGATCATGACAGTATGCTAAATAGCTTTTGTCACTTATCCTAATTTCACAGTCTAGCGAACATGGTTAGTTTTCTGATTTAATCAGTTTGAGTTTTAACATCAATTTTGCGACCAAGCAGGGACGGGCGAGACATTAATTTGGGTCCACACTTGTTTAAAAACTTTAACCTTTCCTCTACAAGGCAGGCTTTTAGTGTTAGGGTGTTCATATTTGGTATGTGACTTCCTTATGATGAGAGCTTTCTAGTGGTACCATATTTGTAGACATTTTGACCTTGACCTTTCCCTGAGGGCAATTTTTGAAAAACTTTAACCTTGCCTCTAGAAGGTAGGCGTTTGGTAGGGTGTTCGTATTTGGTATGTGACTTCCTTATGATGAGAGCTTTCTAGTGGTACCATATTTGTAGACATTTTAACCTTGACCTTTCCCTGAGGGCAATTTTTGAAATATTTTAACTTTGCCTCTAGAAGGTAGGCTTTTAGTGGTAGGGTGTTCATATATGGTATGTGACTTACTTATGATGAGAGCTTTCTAATGATACCATATTTGTAGACTTTTTGACCTTGACCTTTCCCTTTGGGCAATTTGGTCTTCAGTTGTTTATTGTCATTTTACATGGTTTCATGAAATTTCAATATATATCTTAGTTATTACCGTATAGCGGGTAATTTTAAGTCAGTACATTTTAATACATGCTTTTCCTTTACACAATTTTACATTAGCGAAAATTAATGGCTGCTAAAATTAAATACCCCTCTTTGGTGAACGTATCGCGAAATTTGGCATCCGCGAAAATTACCCTCTATACGGTATTACTTGCAAAGAAAACAACCTGTCAATGCACAGGTACATTTACAATTACATATCATATTAATTACACATTTCTTTTTATTCCATTTTTATCCCCGCACTTTCGAATGAAAGTTCGGGGATATTGTCGTTGGCCTCGTCCATCTGTTTGTCCGTCCGTCCATCTGTATGTCCGTCCGTCCATCTGTCCGTCCGTCCGTCCGTCACAAATCCTTGCGACGCGAACGCCTCCTACATTTTTGGATTTAGGGTTTTAATTTGTTATAGAACTGTTGCATATATGCTGCAGATGAGCAATAAGCTTTCGGATTTTTGATATTGGTCTTGGTGCAAACAATTAGAGGCCCCAAGATGTCCATTTTGACATATGTTGCATGCGACGCAAACTCCTCATACATTTTTGGATTTAGTTTTTTAATTTTGTTGTAGAATTGTTGCATATGGTCTGTAGATGTGCAATAAGCTTTCGGATTTTTATACGACCGCAAAAATTTTGCTGTCGTATTATGGTATGGCGCAGTTGTCGGCGTCGGCGTCTGTGGCCAGCATAACTTTGTTTCTAGTAGATGGATCATCTTCAAATTTCAGTATGTGGTTTCTTGGCATAATGGCAATTCCGGGTTTTAATTTCGGGTTTGTGGCCCCGCCCGTTTAAGACAAAGGGGCCAAAAGGGGTTAAATTAGGTGTTTTCACAGTCTGTGGCCAGCATAACTTTATTTCTAATGGACGGATCATCTTCAAATTTCAGTATGTGGTTTCTTGGCATAATGGCAATCTTGGGTTTTAATTTCGGGTTTGTGGCTCCACCCGTTTAAGAAAAAGGGGCCAAAAGGGGTTAAATTAGGTGTTTTCACATATTTGACTGTAGAATCTTTATTATTTAGCGGATTTTGATGGGGTTTCTTTCAGTAAACTCCTTAGAAAATTTCCAATCTGGAGTATGCAACGGATTACACGTGGCATGTACCGTTCACGAGATAAATGGGGCCCAAAAGGGGCGAATTTCAAAAATTTAATTTTTTTATTTTTAGTCCGATTTTGATGCAATTTTTTCCAAAGGATTCCTTATGAAAAATTAACATAGCGCTCTACTATTAAATTTTTGTAACTTGTTTCCTTACCCAGCTATGAGGGGCCAAAGAAAATTTTTTTCGATGGGATTTTTTTCTTTGGATTCCTCTTGATGTAAGCTTTCAGTAGTATGTCAACGGATTTGGCGTAGCTCTTACCATTTCCGAGCTATGAGGGGCCAAAGGGGGCCAAAATCATAAATTTACAGATAACCTAAAATTTTTATTTTTCATTGGATTTCGAAGGGATTTTCTTCTTTGGATTTCTCTTGATGTAAGCTTTCAGTAGTATGTCAACGGATTTGGTGTAGCTCTTACCGTTTCCGAGCTATGAGGGGCCAAAGGGGGCCAAAATCATAAATTTACAGATAACCTAAAATTTTTATTTTTCACTGGATTTCGATGGGATTTTTTTCTTTGGATTCCTAAGCTTTCGGTAGTATGTCAACAGATTTTGCGTAGCTCTCACCGTTTCTGAGCTATAAAAGGTCAAAGAGGAATCATAAGGAGTCATAAGGGCTAATTTTTATTTTCCCTAGTTTGTGTCCAGCTAATTACTGGGTCAATCTCCTAATTGCGTCCTTCTAATTATTGTGTCAAGCTCTTTCGTATGTCCATACTCGCTTTAAATTACACTTTTTCAAATTTCAGTGGACGACATGCTGCGGTCGTATCATGCTGCGCTCGGCGTAGCCCTTTATTGATATTTATCTTGATGCAAACAAGATGTAGATTTGACAAAGACCACAAAATGTGGATTGTGACACATATGGCATGCGACGCAAACTCATCCTACATTTTTAGCTCACCTGGCCATCACTCGGCGTCCGTCGTCCGGCGTCTGGCCTTCCGTCCGTCCGTCCATTAACTTTTATTCAAAGATCTTCTCCTCTGGAACTACTGGGCCAATACTAACCAAACTTGGCCTGAATCATCACCAGGGTATGCACTTTCAAGTTTGTGATCTTTATGTCCGTAGACCAAACAACATGGCCGCTGTTACTAAAACTAGAACATAGGGGGTTGCAGATATCAAAAATCTGACTGGAAATAAAATTGTTCAGAATGATGAGATCTATCTACCCTGCAATTTTGAAGAAAATCGGAAAACCCGTCTAAGAGTTACAGCCCTTTTTCCGTTAAATTTTCAAAATTTATGCATTTTTTATTTTTTTTTTCTAAAACTGTAACAGATAGAGGCGAAATGTAAATTGCAAAAATGTTCAGCATATCAAGATCTACATACTCTGACATTTTGAAGAAAATCCAACTGCCTGTGTTGTAGTTATTGACTCTTTTTCACACACACACAAAAAAAAATTCAATGCCATATGGTTATGGGTTATTTCCCTTTAAATTCTGCTTTCAAATCTTCTTTGGTTTGCTTTTCTCTTTTAAGTCTTAGAGAAATTCCCTGCTATCACTTTATTAGAAATAATTATTTGTTACATAATCAAGAGCAAAAAAAGTGTTTTTGTACAAAAATTTACATTTTTTTGCAAAAATACTTTCATAAACTATACTTATTTCTCAAATTAATAATTCATTCATTCATTCATATCTTTAATTCCTCAATCATAGAGATTACATGAACATTTACTTATAATTATAACATATCTACTACACACATACCAACAAACAAGTTACATACACAAAGAAAAAAAAAATACATATAAAGTTAATTGGATATAAAAGTGTATACAATATGTACGAAATATAATATAGATCATTTGGCTGGCTCTATCACGTATATCAGCACAACTGACTTTCTAGCCTGCTATATTCAGCACAACACTTGGTTACATGAATGTAATTCAGTTGTATAAACATATCAATGTCAATCCCAATAGTTGATACCGATCTACCCAAAAGTACTTGGTACAATCTTCAATCTTGGTACTTCAATGCCTGCATAACTTTATAACTGACCTGCATAGCTATGCCATGGTGATCGTCCTGCCATCACGTCCATTGCAAACTTTTCATTCAAACATCTTCTTCTCTGAAACTGCTGGGCCAATTGGAACCAAACTTGGGCATAATGATCCTTAGGTGGCCCCTTTTAAAAAAAATGTCTGGCAAGTCCGTATCATATCCAAGATGGCCACCAGCAAGATACGGTTTAACATTGGACCCTATAGGAAAGCATTCAAAGATCTTCTCTTAAACCACTGTACCAATTGGAACCAAACTTGGTCACAATAGTCCTTCTGTGGTCCTCTTTTAAAATTTTGTGCGGCTAGTCTGCACGTCATCCAAGATGGCCGTCAGCGGGGAACTTTGTCCAAAATTGGACAATATTGCAAAAATCTTCTCCTCTGAAAATTCTGGGCCAATTGGCACCAAACTTAGTCACAATGGTCCTTAGGTGGCTCCTTTTAAAAATGTGTTCAGCAAGTCCACATCATATCCTAGATGGTCGCCAGGAGGGAACGTGTTTTTAACATTGGACCCTATATTGTAACATATTCATAAATTTTCTCCTCTGAAAGTACATGGCCAATTAGACTCATACTTAGTCACAATGGTCCTTACTTGGTCCCCTTCATAAAATGTGTCTGGCATGTCTGCATAGCATCCAAGATGGCAGTCAGCGGGGAGCATTGTATAACCTTGGACCCCATGGGAAACATTTAAAGATCTCCTCTGAAAATACTATGCCAATTGGAACCAAAGTGAGGCACAATGATAAATACATGGTCTTCTTCAAGAAAGGTGACAGTTGGTCTAAGCCCCAACAAAAATAGCTGCCAGTGGAGAACATAGTTTGATTTTGGATCATATAACATCAGCAAACTTCAAAATGAGACCCTTAAACAGTCAATAAACAAATTTCAAAATGAGAACCTTAAATGTTGTGATTATTTTTACTTATTGTGTCAGCCATGACCCAGGTGAGCGATACAGGCTCTTGAGAGCCTCTTGTTGGATTTATGGATTTAATTTTGTTGCAGAATTGTTGCATATAGTCTGTAGATGCGCAATAAGCTTTCAGAATTTTGATTCCGGTTCCAACTTTGGAAAATTTCCTGAAACGTCAAAGACTGATATTTTTGGACATTTTGGCATATAATCTTATATTTTGGCAAATATTTGGAAAAAAAATAAAAATTCTGAAATCTTAGAATTCGAAAATGTGATTCTAATTTTGGTAAATATCCTGAAAGTCTCAAAGACCACTTATTTTTTGGAATTCTACCTAGCAACCATACTTTAAGCATTTGTTTTGATAAGGTTAATCATTTTCACCAATTGGATTTCAAAAATATTTGATTCAAATTTTGGTAAATTTCCTGAAAGTGTCAAAGACCACTTATTTTTTGGAATTCTACCTAGCAACAATACTGTTAGGATGTGTTTCCATTAGGGCAATCATTTTCATCAATTGAATTTCAAAAATTCTTGATTCCAATTTTGGTAAATTTCCTGAAAGTCTCAAAGACCACTTATTTTTTGGAATTCTACCCAGTAACCATACTGTTAGGATATGTTTTGATTAGGACAATCATATTCACCAATTGGAATTCCAAAATTAGTTGATTCCAAATTTGGTAAGTTTCTTGAAAGTCTCAAAGACCACTTATTTTTTGAAATTCTACCGTTCAGCTATATTTTTAGTATGAGTTCCAATTAGGACAATCATTTTTATACCCCGCCACATGAAGTGGCGAGGTATTATGTGATACCGTCAGTCGTGTGTCTGTTTGTCTGTCTGTCCGTCCGTCCGTCCGTCCCCCGAAGGTTTCCGACTGATAACTTGTGAACGAAATAACACAAGGTCTTCAAACTTGGTATGCAAGTTGTTTACCACAAAACTCAGGTCAAGTATGATTTTGGGTTCAGAGGTCCAAGGGGTTCTGGAGTTATGGCCCTTGAAACTTTGAAATTTTGCGAATTTTAGGGTTTCTGACTGATAACTTGTGAACAAAATAACACAAGGTCTTCAAACTTGGCATGTAAATTGTTTACCACAAAACTCAGGTCAATTTCGATTTTGGGTTCCGATGTCCAAGGGATTCTGGAGTTATGCCCCTTGAAACTTTGAAATTTAGCAAATTTTAGGGCTTTGTACTCATAACTTGTGAATGAAATAACATACTGTCTTCAAACATTGTATGTAAATTGTTTACCACAGGCCAAGTGTAATTTTGGGTTCAGCAGTATACATTGGTGTGGAGTTATGCCCCTTTTAACTTAGAAATTTTGTGAAACGTGGCGGAGTATCATGTAATGCATCATTACTATTTTTAACAATTGGATTTCAAAAATTCTTGATTCCAATTTTGGTAAATTACCTTAAAGTCTCAAAGACCACTTATTTTTTGGAATTCTTCCTAGCAACCATACTTTTAGCATTTGTTTTGATAAGGTCAATTATTTTCACCAATTTGATTTCTAAAATAATTGATTCCAAATTTGGTAAATTTCCTGAAATTGTCAAAGACCACTAATTTTTGGAATTCTACATTGAAACCATAGTTAAAAAATTTGTTAGAATTAGAAGAAACATTTCACCAATTTGATTTCCAAAATATATGATTCCAAGTTTGGTAAAATTCGTGAAAGTCTCAAAGACTACTTATTTTTTGGAATTCTGCCTAACAACCATATATTCTTTAATTCCTTATGGTAAAAATAGTGACTGTCAATACTAGTTTAATTTCAAAAATGTTAAGAAAAATTATACCAATGGTCTATAGCTGTTTTCTGTGTCAAACAGGGGGTGCGGGGATCACTGTTG
>MJUU01017062.1:12091-32290 GCA_002080025.1 Modiolus philippinarum | reverse complement strand
GGTCTTCAAACTTGGTATGCAAGTTGTTTACCACAAAACTCAGGTCAAGTATGATTTTGGGTTCAGAGGTCCAAGGGGTTCTGGAGTTATGGCCCTTGAAACTTTGAAATTTTGCGAATTTTAGGGTTTCTGACTGATAACTTGTGAACAAAATAACACAAGGTCTTCAAACTTGGCATGTAAATTGTTTACCACAAAACTCAGGTCAATTTCGATTTTGGGTTCCGATGTCCAAGGGATTCTGGAGTTATGCCCCTTGAAACTTTGAAATTTAGCAAATTTTAGGGCTTTGTACTCATAACTTGTGAATGAAATAACATACTGTCTTCAAACATTGTATGTAAATTGTTTACCACAGGCCAAGTGTAATTTTGGGTTCAGCAGTATACATTGGTGTGGAGTTATGCCCCTTTTAACTTAGAAATTTTGTGAAACGTGGCGGAGTATCATGTAATGCATCATTACTATTTTTAACAATTGGATTTCAAAAATTCTTGATTCCAATTTTGGTAAATTACCTTAAAGTCTCAAAGACCACTTATTTTTTGGAATTCTTCCTAGCAACCATACTTTTAGCATTTGTTTTGATAAGGTCAATTATTTTCACCAATTTGATTTCTAAAATAATTGATTCCAAATTTGGTAAATTTCCTGAAATTGTCAAAGACCACTAATTTTTGGAATTCTACATTGAAACCATAGTTAAAAAATTTGTTAGAATTAGAAGAAACATTTCACCAATTTGATTTCCAAAATATATGATTCCAAGTTTGGTAAAATTCGTGAAAGTCTCAAAGACTACTTATTTTTTGGAATTCTGCCTAACAACCATATATTCTTTAATTCCTTATGGTAAAAATAGTGACTGTCAATACTAGTTTAATTTCAAAAATGTTAAGAAAAATTATACCAATGGTCTATAGCTGTTTTCTGTGTCAAACAGGGGGTGCGGGGATCACTGTTGTTTCCGACAGTTATTACTCTAGTTTTTTTTTTTTTTTTATTCGACCGCAAAAAATTTTTGAGGTCGTATATTGATATGATACTGGCGGCGTCGTCAGTGTCAGCGGCGTCTGTAGACTCTTCGTTTCCTTGCGATAACTTCAGTTCTAGTTGATCAATCGTTATGAAATTTTAACATAATGATCCTTGTCACAAAAGGAAGGTTGGGATTGGCTTTGGGTATTGTGGCCCCGCTCGTTTTTTTTTTAAAGGGATAAAAAGGGCCAAATTAGTTGTTTTCATATATTGGGCTGTTGAATATTTATTACCTATCGGATTTTGATGGGGTTCCTTTCAGTGTGATCCTAAGAAAATTTCCAATCGTAGATATTTCAACGGATTTCATGTTACATGTACTGTTAATGAGATAAATGGGTCCCAAAAGGGGGAAATTTCAAAAATCTATTTTTTTCATTTTTTGTCCGATTTTGATGCAGTTTTTTTCATTAGATTCCTTATGAAAAATTTATACAGCGCTCAAATATTATATTTTTGGTAACCTGTTTCCTTTCCTAGCTATGAAGAGCCGAACGTGCCAAAATTGGAAATTTGCAGATAACCTGAAATTTTTATTTTTCATCAGATTTCGATGGACTTTTTTCTTTGAATTCCTCTTGATATAGACTTTCAGTAGTATGTCAACGGATTTTGCGTAGCTCTTATCGTTTCTGAGCTACAAGGATTCAAAGGGGCCAAAATTGCAAATTTTCCCCCATTGAAAATGAACACTGGAATTCCAGTGGATTCCACTGGAATTTTTTTTATTCCAATGGAATTTCCAGTGGATTCCACTGGAATTTTTTTTATTCCAATGGAATATCCAGTGGATTTTCTACTGGAATCAACATTTCACTGGATAAACCAGTGGAATTACACTGGAATTTTCTAGGATGAAATTCCAGTGGAATACAATTTTTTTCCATTTAGAAATTTTGCATAACTGATAAATATTTTCCTGTGAAAATATTTGAAGAATATTTAGGATGATAATGAAAACAAGTTTCTGCATTTTAAATGAAATTCTGTAAGATAATTACCCCTAAAAAGATTAGTTTCAAGTTTTTGAATTTTGGTGGGTTATATATAACCAATGAGAGGAAGTAGTCTCTGCACATGTGCAGAACACTGAGAATTTGAAAAAAATGGAGCCAAGGGAAGGCAGATGCTGTAACAACAGAAGGAAAACAATGTTTTGTTTGAGAAATCTTGGAAAAATGGAGGAAAATACATATGTAGAAGGTAAATGGTTGTTTTTATAGTGTTTTGTACTATATGTATAATTTTTATATGTTTAATATTTTGTTTTAATTGGTAAGAAAAGGGCAAATCAAAAGGGGGGTGAGACCTGCTTTTTATAATAGATCTTAAATGGAAAACAGTGCCTGAATGTTTAATATCCTATATCATACAAATTGCAAGTATTACATTTGATAATTAAATATACTTCTCACACAGCTGGTCTATTGATAAGAAAATTAGACAATGAAATGAAGCGCAATTAATTACACATAAGGTTGCTTTATGATCAACATCACTTGTCTATTTGTTTATCTGGTATGTTATTTGAGGTTATCAGTTCAGAATCCTTGCTGATCATTGTTTTTATTAATTCTTATCAAATAAATATATCAGTCCAGGAAAAATATATCTGGGAATATCCTGTCTTGCCCCATTACATGCATTTTAAAAAGCTCCTGTAATTATACATATTTACCACATTTTAGGTTGTGTATGAACTATGATTGATGGTGGGCAGCTGTGATAGCTAGCTAGGTGAAACAGTACATCTGTAATACATTTAAACATAAGATGATAGGATTGGAGAGCAGATCTGGGATTAAATATATTTCAACATGTTCAATATGTGTACGAGGTAAATATATGCAATTAGTAAATGAGATAGAAAAGAAACAATTGCACATTATATTGTTCTGAATAACCCCCCCTTTTTTTTCCATTTCCACCAAATATTTAATATATTTAAGTTAAATATGTTAAACTGTACATAAAAATATGAAGATTTTAAATGTTCCCTTTAATTGACTTAATCAATTACTTTTTATGACCGCAGATCAGGGATCAGGGGCATATTTTTTTGTCTTTGTCTGTCTGTCTGTCTGTCTGTCAGAACCTTTTAATCTTTGCTATGTCTTTTCAACTATTTAAGAATTACTTTTCATGCTTGGCAAGTGTTATATATATTCATAAAACATTTCCAGTCAAGAAGAACTTAAATATGCAAAAAAATTAGGTCAGGTCAAAGGTCAAGGTCACAGGTCAAATGGTGTTAAATTGTTTTTATTTCACATACTTTATCATTTATCTATTGACACCGGATTTGCTTCATTTTTATTTTTTCATTACTAACAAATTGCGCACATGGTGTTATTTTACAAAGTTTTGCTTTGCTAAGGTTAAATGTTTTTGAGAAACAAGAGGCTCAGAGGGAGCCAAAAAGAGAAAAACGAAATTTTTTTGGGGTCAAATTTTGATGCAGTTTTTTTCTCTGTAGGTTTCTAAAAGCATGTTTAAATGGATATACCATAAATTCAAACCATTTTCAATAAATGAGATGCCCAAAGGGACCCAATCCAATTCAGAAAAAGGGGCTTAGAGGGGGTTAAACCTTAATATCATGATTATTATCCTATTGAGATGGGTTTTGTCTTATTTTATGGCTAATAAAATCGTACTGCTGGAATATGCCAAGGGTTAGTTTTTGAGAAACAAGAGGCCTATAGGGGGTCAAATGGGAAAAATAGATATTTTTTTTTGTCAGAAAGTTTTTATGTCTAGTCAGATGAACAAAGATATGCTCCCAAAAAAGGTCAAGGTGGTCAGAACTTGCCCTTTAAGTAAAGGAGTTGCTTGGGGCATATGTAGAGTTTCAAAAATACATCTTTTTTATAAATATAAATGTGTTAAATTCAATTTTCATTTTTCATTTCAGGGTATATATGTGTTTCCTTGGAATATATGTTCATCTGTTTTTGGACATGTTGGATAAAGATTGTGGTTGACAATCAATAAAGAAGAACCTCTAAGTAATGTGTGTAATCTGCCGTACTGATATTTAGAATGTGTTGTTGTTTCTTCATTGCACATGACATCTATTTTGCAAGATTTCTAAATATGTCATTAGTATACTTGCAGTTTGTATACTTTTTAAAAAAATCAAAGTTAATGTGGATTCTAAAACCAAACGGATTTTGACTTGTTTATTGAATAAAGATTTAATTACCAGAGCATATGTTTTTAGCCAAATCTATTCATGCATTTTTATTAATATGTTAATACACTTTTACTGAATTACACTGGAACAGTTGAATTCCAGTGAAAAACCTCAAAAAACTCCACTGGATTCCACTGGTTTTTCCACTGGAAAATCAGTTGCTTTTCCAGTGGAATCCACTGTGCAAAAGGGCTGGAATGCCATTGAAATACCAGTGGAATCCAGTGGATTTTCCAGTGGAATCCAGTGGTTTTTCCACTGGAATCCAGTGGTTTTTCAGTGGAATCCAGTGGTTTTTCCAGTGGAATCCAGTGGTTTTGCATGAAGGAATATAATCATTGTCCGAAACCAGGAAGGGGAGATAATTCGAATTTGAGTTTTCGTTGATTCCCTATGTATGGGTCACCTCGTAAGCACAACTTATCTTAAACCACTTGAATGATTTTGATGAAACTTTACACAAAGGAAGAACACTATATGTAGATGTGCATGAAGGAATATGATTATTGTTTGAAATCAGGGAAGGCGAGATAATTTGACTGTGACTTTCGATGATTTCTCCTGCAATTATCTTTTTTTTTCCAAGAAAAAATTTTAAGCATAGATATTGTGAAGTCAAACTGTTGGAGAGACACACTTTTTTCATTGTAATCCTCTTGAAAAGTTGTTTTCAAAGTGTTGTAAAGAAATTTCTTTAATGCTTATGATTTTTGTGTAAAATGTCAAAAAGGCTAAAAAATGTGAATTTCATATTTGTCTGATTTAGACAGAGTATTTTCATTGGAATCCTTGTGAAAAGTTCTTTCTTGAAGATTACATCATTGTGTCCATAATTGTACTGTGTCCACACCTGTATTGTGTCCACACCAACTTAAATTTGGACTTACCATATCGATCCAGGGTTCAATGAGCGGGGGGTATATTTGACTGCCATTAGGCGACAGCTCTTGTTAGAAACTAAGATATTTTGACCTTAACCCATGGAAAATTGACATACCCTTTGAAACAAGATAGATGTTACAATTTATTCTTAGAAATTAGGGTAGGTAGTTTTTCCATGGGGGAGATCAAAATTCTCTGGCTGAAAAGTGACCCGCGGGTCAAAATCCCATGCAGAAAAGTGCCCCGCGGGTCATTTTTGTCTCGCGAGACATAGGCGTGCAAAGTATGACGACGGCGACGGCGTTAACTTTTACTAAATACAGGATATTTTGAAAACCCTTTGATGTAGGAACATCATATTTGGTCCAGTGGTAGTACTAATGGAGTGCTACCTGACGGACATAACGTCATGTGACCTTGACCTCAATTTCATGGTCTAGTGGCCACGTTAAGTTTTCTGCTTAAGTCCATTTTTCAATAACTAGAAGTGGTAGGTTGATAATATTTGGTATGTAGGTTGGTCTTGGGTAGTACATGTCAGTCTGGTAGATGACTTTTGTCCTTGACCTCAATTTCATGGTCTAGGGGCCATTTTAAGTTTTTCTTCTTAAGTCCATTTCTCAATAACTAGAAGTGGTAGGTTGATAATATTTGGTATGTAGGTTGGTCTTGGGTAGTAACATGTCAGTCTGGTAGGTGACTTTTGTCATTGACCTCAATTTCACGGTCTAGTGGCCACGTTAAGTTTTTAGCTCACATGGCCATAGGCCATGTGAGCTTTTGCCATCACTCGGCGTCCGTCGTCCGTCTGTCCGTTCGTCCGTTAACTTTTATTCAAAGATCTTCTCCTCTGAAACTGCTGGGCCAATACTAACCAAACTTGGCCTGAGTCATCACCAGGGTATGCTCTTTCAAGTTTGTGATTTTTATGAAGTTTTGATGAATCATGGATTGTTCATAAAATTCATGAACTATTCATAAAAGTATTTTATGAATGTTCATGAAATTTTGATGAATCACGAGTTAATCAATAAAATTCATGAACTATTCATAAAAGCATTTTATGAATGTTCATGAAGTTTTGATGAATTGTTGGTTGATCATTAAAATTCATGAAGTTCTTATGCATCATACATTGAATTTCTTAAACATTAATAGGTATTCATGAATTATTTAAGAAATAATTAACTGTACTTATATAATATTATTTTAACCACTGGTAAGCACTTTATAGAATACATTGTTTATTCAATATTCCGAGTGTCAATTATCTGAGACTTATTAAATAATATTGTGAATGTTCATGAAATTTTGATGAATTTTCATGAATTTTGATGAAGTTAAGTGAATCATAAATATTTTAAGTATTACAGACTTTTCATAAAATTGATAAAGTTTTACTGAAACATTAAAATACTGATGCAATGTTCATCAGTCAGTTATGCTTTTTGAATAATTCAAGAATTTTATAAACTGGATCTTAGATAAACTTAACACAAATGCAGACAACGGACAAACAAAAAAACTGAATTCAAAAACTATTAATAAATTTTATGACATAAATGGTGAATTTGACATCTTTTCTAACCATACCAATCAATTCAGAAGATCTGATTATCCTAGAACTGGCAACTTATCTAGTTTTTTCACGAAAGAACAATTTTATTTTGCAAAAGTATTCTTCCATATACTTTACATTATAGTTATCTCCCTTTTAAAAAAAAATATTTAAGAATAGTAAAGCATTTTATTGGATATAATAGATTCTTCAATATATAATGAGGTGAATACATATTAAATATGTGGAGTTAAAAAGTCAGAGTAAAGCCTGTCAAAGTTGTTGGAATGCATTACAGGATCCATTAGCCAAGACATAAGTATGAAGACCATCCGAAACCTTATGGAAAATCTGCCCTCCAAGGACTAATCATTATGTATTCATAAACTGGAAATCAATATGAGTGTTCATGAATATACTAAAGGATTCATCATATGTTCATGATTTTTTATGAACTATTTATGAATATATTTCATGAATAGTTCATGAACATTTGATGAACAATACCACATGAATGTTCATGACTTTTAATTGTTCATGAACAATTCATGAAGAGAAAAGTTCATGAACAAAAAAGATCATGAAATTTTTTCTTCATGAATAGTTCATGAACATTGCAGTTCATGAACTTTCATGTCGATTTTCAGTTCATGAATTGTTCATAGAATGTTCATGAATAAATTATGAACTATTCATGAAATCTGTTCATGAACAGTTCATGAAATTTTCATGCATATTCATGAATTATTCATGAGACTCTGACAGGGGATGTTCCTTGGCACAAAAGGAAGATGTTGATAGGTTTTGGTCATTGTGGCCCCTCCAGTTTTTAAAATAGTTGCCAAAAAGGGCAAAATTGGGCATTTTTACATATTTAGCTGTAGAATTTTTATTATTAATTGGATTTTGATAAATTTCCAATTATTAGTATGCGACGGATTTCACGTCGCATGTATCGTTCATGAGATAAATGGGGCCCAAAAGGGGGAATCTCAGAAATTTCATTTTTTTTTTTTATTTCTAGTCTGATTTTGATGCATTTTTTTCAATTGATTCCTTGTGAAAAACTTACAAGCACCTAACTATTAGATTTTTGATAACTTTATTCCTATTGGAGCTAATAAGGGTCCAAATGGGGCCAAAATTGCAAATGTGCAGGTTACCTAAAATTTTTATTTTCATCGGATTTCAATTGGATTTTTTTCTTTAGATTTCTCTTGTTGTAAGCTGTCTGAGTTATACTAATAGATTTGGCATATCTTTTACCGTGTCTGAAATATAAGGGGTCAAAGAGGCCGAAATTGCAATTTTTGAAAATATGTAAAATTGTTATTTTAAATCGGATTTCGATTGGATTTATTCTTTTGATTCATCTTGATGTAAGCTCTCAGAGGTAGGCACAACTATTACAGTTTCTGTCCTTTCAGGGATCAGAAGGGCTAATTTTTATGTTCCCTAGTTTATGTCCAGCTAATTACTGTGTCAAGCTCCTTATTGTGTCCATCTAGTTACTGTGTCAAGCACTTAACTGTTTCCACATTCACTTTTAAATTACACTTGTTCAAATTTCTGGGGTCGACATGCTGCGGTCGTATCATGCTGCGCTCGGTGTAGCCCTGTTGAGCCCTTAAGTGAAATCCTTACCTTAATTGTAATCCGATTACACTTAAGGTTAAGGACCACCCTTAAATGTAATCCCGGTTTAAGGACCACCCTTAAATGTAATACCGGTTACATTTACGGTTGCAGGACCTCCCTTAATTGTAACTATTACAATTAAGGGAGATAGTGTACATATGCCTGCAGTACCTACCATTATTGTAATCCTTCAGAATTAGCTTACGATTTGCAGCGCATATAAGGTAAGAAAACGTGTTCCGCCATAGCAAGATTATGAGTCATATTTGTTTAAGATAGCCATCGTTACCATTGAAACAAAAAAAGGCGGAGAAAAAGTGCTCAGAATTACTATAGGAAATCTTGAATTATGGGCAAGTGACTGTACAGTTGGAATTTTGAAAAACCAGAAATCACGAAAATAACTGGATATTTGAAGTTCATAATCATCATGCAGATTTGTCAATTAATAATACTAAAAAGTGTTCTCAAATGTTAACTGATTTGTTCTTTACAGAGCTCTTAACCTAGATGAAAAAAATAAACATCGGTGATCGCTGGTACTGTATGAACAGAACAGAATTTGTATATATAAAGAAAAACGTAACCAGTGATTCTTTTCAGTAAAAACCAAGGTCAATACCGCTTCCCCGTAGTTTTTCATGTTTGTATCTAATGTTTCGTTTTTGTGTTAAGATGGGTTGCATACTTGGTAAAATTTGGTGTGTTTTTTGTTCATTCCAAATTTTATCGTCATCGCATTCTTGTTCTAGTTTGCCATTGTTGTATACCATTTTCCAATAGTCCTTTGGTGGTCCCTTACAAAAAAAAGATGTTTTTCAGGTCTAAGCGATATCAAAGATGGCTACCAGCGGGAAACATTACATAGTTTTAACATCGGACCCTATGGGATAACATGTTCAATGGTCATCCGATGCAAAAAAGGTGTTTTTAGCTTACCTGGCTAAAGGCCATGTGAGCTTTTGCCATCACTAGGCGTCCATCGTCCGTCCGTCTGTCAACTTTTTTCAAAGATCTTCTCTTCTGAAACTGCACTTGGCCAATCCTAAGCAAACTTGGCCTGAATCATCACCAGGGTATGCACTTTTTTTTTTTTTTTTTTTTTTACTTTTCGACTTGTATATTAAAAATGATAGTAGATAGGAGGAAGTTTAAATTTCAAAAATGGTCAACATAATAAGATCTACATGTCCTGCAATTTTTAGGAAAGAATGACGACCCTTAAAAGAGTTATAGCCCCCTTTTCTTTGGATTTTCACGATTTTTATACGTTTTTACTTTTATTTCAAAAACTATTTACGATAGAGGTTAAGTTTGAATTGCAAAAGTGTTAAGCTTATCAAGGACTACAATGTCCAGCAGGTTCGCATCCCATCCAAGATAACCGCTAGCAGGTAACACAGTTTAACATAAGGACCCTATGGGAAAGGCATTCAAAGATCTTTTTCTCTGAAACAAATGGGCCAATTGGAACCAAACTTGGTTACAATAGTCTATTGGAGGTCCCCTTCAAATTTTATGAATTTTATGCTCATACCTCATCAAAAATGGCCGCCAGGAGGAAACATAGTTCAACATAGTGACCCTATTGGAAATGTATTCAAAGATCTTCTCTGAAAGTACTGAGCCAATGGGAACCAAAGTTGGTCACAATAGTCCTTGGGTGGTTTCCTTCAAAGCATGTGAATTAAGTTTTTACTGCATCCAAGATGGCAACAATGTTTGAATATCCTCTCAGAAACTGTAACATCTAGTGAACTGATGTAAAGGATAGTAATTGATGGTCTCTTGGTGACAGTGAATAAAACCAGTCACCAGGTGAGTGATACAGGCTCATGTGAGCCTCTACTTTATCTTCCCGTTCTTTTAGAGGGGGAAGTAGGGGGTCTGATCTCGGATTCCCATGAAAATAATGACAAAATCCCGATTTTCTCAGTAAATAAATGACGTAATCCTGATCCCGAGAGATGAAGATTTCTATTCCGTTTATCATGGATATTTTACAAAAGGATATGGAGTAAATGAACATGAGACCATAACACATGGGTATTGTTACGGATTAATCCCGAATCAGCACGATGAATAAAACAATCACGGAGTCCCGAAAAAGATCCTTCAGTCCCTCATTTTTCGTTTCCATTACAACGGTTGTCATTAGGAAAATTTTCAAACTCACAATAGTGTCTGCAAATCTTTAACATCCTGTCTGTATATTTTCAAGCGATTCTTAGCTACTTGATTTATCCCCATGGAAGCGTTAGCAATTATGGTATTTCTAGAATAAAGAAAAACAAAAATTGGTCACTAGAAATAATATGCATTATGTTTCTTTTCGGTATGCCTTTAATTTTTGGTTTTTAGATAAACCCCAAAATTGGTCTCTAGAAAATTGGCCGCTACAAATTGGTTGCTAGCTTGAGTCTGGATAAAAATATTGTTTAAAAGTCATTTTCATTCAATTCTGTCTATTTTTCCGTCTGAGGGAATTGAAAGCTTTAGAACAATTTTTACATTTCTTTTGTATAATATTTTGAAGCAATTCTGAGCACTTTTTCTCCGCCCATTTTTGTTTCCATGGTAACGATGGCTATTTAAAACAAATATGACTCATAATCATGCCATGGCGAAACACGTTTTCTTATCTTATATGCGCTGCAAATTGTAAACTAATTCCGAGGGATTACAATTACGGTAGGTACTGCAGGCATTTATACACTATCTCCCTAAATTGTAACAGATTACAATTAAGGGAGGTCCTTCAACCGTAAATGTAACCGGGATTACATTTAAGAGTGATCCTTAACCTTAAGTGTAATCAGATTACAATTAAGGTAAGGATTACACTTAAGGGCTCAACATAGCCCTTTATTTGAAGTTGGAATGAAAAAGTTTGAGTTGGGGGGTCTAGACCAGGGTCGGTAGTCCAACTGGAAACACAACTATTTTTTTAGGCCTTAGTGTTTTTGTCTCACCTGCAACGAAAGTCGCAGAGAGCGAGACATAGGTGCGCAAAGTATTTTTCAGTTTTTATTATATTCTTATTTAAAATTTTGAAATTCTTGAACATATGATTGTCCAAACTGATATATTTAATCACATTTCAATCCATATCTATTTAAACAACTCTTAATTCTTAAGTGTTGACCTCAATTTTACAGTCCATTGCCCAGGTTAATTTCTCAGCTCACCTGACCCGAAGGGTCAGTGTGAGCTTTTGCCATCACTTGGCGTCCCTCGTCCATCGTCCGTCCGTCCGTCGTCTGTTAACTTTTCACATTTTCATCTTCTCCTCTGAAACCACTGAAGCAAATTCAACCAAACTTTACATGATGTACTAAAGGTCCTTCACAAAGGTTGCTCATTTCGTTCCGATCCGATAAAAAACATGGCCGCCAGCGCTTAACTTAGGTTTAACACTGGACCCTATGGGAAAAATCACATTTTCATCTTTTCCTCTGAAACCACTGAAGCAAATTCAACCAAACTTTACAGGAATGATGTACTAAATGTCCTTGACAAATAATACTCATTTTGTTCCGATCTGATAAAAAACATGGCCGCCAGCCCGGAACTTAGTTTAACATTGGACCCTGTGGGAAATCATATTTTCATCTTCTCCTCTGAAACCACTGAAGCAAATTCAACCAAACTTTACTGGAATGATGTACTAAAACTCCTTGACAAAGAATGCTGATTTTGTTCCGATCCGATAAAAAACATGGCTGCAAGCGCTGACATAGTTTAACATTGGACCCTATGGGAAAAATCGCATTTTCATCTTCTCCTCTGAAACAGCTTAAGAAAATTCAACCAAACTTTACAGGAATGATGTTCTCAAGGTCTTTGACAAAGAATGCTCATTTTGTTCCGATCCGATAAAAACATGGCCTCCAGCGCAGAACTTAGGTTTAACATTGGACCCTATGGGAAAAGTCACATTTTCATCTTCTCCTCTGAAACCACTGAAGCAAATTCAACGTAAGTCTACATGAGTGATGTATGGAAAGTCCTGTACAATGATTGCTCATTTCATTACAATCCGATAGAAAACATGACCGCCAGCATGGAACATAGTTTTACATTGGACTCTTTGGGAAAATCACATTTTTATCTTCTCCTATGAAACCTCTGAAACATTAATTCAACCAAACTTTAGAGGAATGATGTACGGAAAATACTTTACAAAAAATACTCATTTCATTTTGACCCGGTAAAACACATGGCCGCCACTGCAGAACATATAGTTTAACATTGGAGCCCGGTATGAGAAAGCCATTCTTTTCATCATTTTCTCTGAAACTATTCAAGCAAATTTAACTAAATGTATAGAAGGTCCTTTGCAAAAATTACTCATTCCAGTAGGATAAGACAAAAACACGGATGCTAATGGAGAACTTAGCTAAATTTTAGACCCCATTGGTAATAAACATATTTTTGGTCATGCATGGCATAGAAGCATTTTGTCAGGTGAGCGATACAGGCTTAGTCTCCGAGCCTCTAGTTTGCTTAAATCTATTTCTCAATGACTACAAGTACATGTAATATGTCGATGATATTTGGTATATAGCTTGGTCTTTGTTTGTACATGTCATCCCCGTAAATGTAAGTCAATAATATTTAGTATTTTTTTTTGGTATTGATTAGTACATGTCATTCTGCCATAAGCTTTTGACCTAGGCCCTCTCAGTATTCGTTTATTGTAGGTTTGTGATATTTAGTATGTGGGTTGGTCTTTGGTAGTACATGACAGTTGAACATATGACTTATATCTTTGACCTCAATTGCATGATCTATAGTGAGCATGTTTTGTTTTTCTGATTAAGCCAATTTTTGTCTCACCCGCGATGAACAAGTCGCTTAGGGATAGCGTGTCCGGCGGCGGCGTCAACAATTGCAAACTATTGTGAATTAACAAGCTTATGTTAGTTGTAGGTCCATAGTATTTGATGTGCAGTTGCATTACTATGGGTACAACTCAAATCCCTACTTAGATTGTGGCCCTGGCCCCTTAGTCATGCATGAACGATCACATTAAGTTTTTAGCAAGCAGTTTGTACAGCCTAAACCAGTAGTCCTAGGCACTTGATATTTGACATGCAGTAACGTCTTGGGGAGTACATACCGATTCCACGCCCGGATGGTGGCCCTTGCCCCTTAGTCATGCATGAACGATCACATTAAGTTTTTAGCAAGCAGTTTGTACAGCCTATACCAGTAGTTCTAGGCACTTGATATTTGATATGCATTTGCATCTTGGGGAGTACATTCCGATTCCACGCCCGGATGGTGGCCCTGGCCCCTAAGTCACGCATGAATGATTTTTTTAAAGTTTTTAGCAAGCAGTTTGTACAGCCTATATCAGTAGTCCTAGGCACTTGATATTTGACAAGCAGTTGCGTCTTGGGAAGTACAAACTGATTCCACGCCCAGATGTTTGCCCTGGCTCCTTAGTCATGCATGAGTGATCACATCATTTTTTTTCCCAAGGAAATTGTAAACACAGTTAAAGATATATTTTATATTTTATTTTTATTCCTGCTGCAGTAGATCAATGTGCAAATTAAGGCGATGCAAGGGGCGGGCGAGACATATCCTGTGTCCACAGTTTATTTTCTTCTCATCAGTTTGAGCGACCAGGCATGGACGGGTGAGACATCTATTAGGGTCCACACTTGTTTCTACTGCAGTTTCCAGGTGAGTTTTGACATTTAGTTGTGATTTTCAGCCATTGTGGGTGTTTCCTGTTATCTTTTCAATCTTGTGTATGTGTATATTAGATATTTTTAATACAGTGAAACCTGTTAAAAATGGGCCCTTTACAGACTTTATTAAAGCTTTGTTTGCTTTAGATAGGTGTTCAGTATATATAGGGTCACAATATATAGAAATTGATACACATTTCTACTTAAAGTAAAGTAAATAAGAACCAGACCGTCAATCCAAAAAGAATAATCCAATGACATTTATATAACGAAAGTTTTGATTGGTCAGAACCGACCGTCAATTCCACCATCTACACAGCTGTGACATGGTAGGTTC
Source organism: Modiolus philippinarum (assembly GCA_002080025.1). Lineage (NCBI taxonomy): Eukaryota > Metazoa > Mollusca > Bivalvia > Mytilida > Modiolidae > Modiolus > Modiolus philippinarum. The sequence continues at coordinate 17,939 of MJUU01017062.1, read as the reverse complement.
CCTGTTTAGTCTGGTTCCTTGCACGGTTACAAATACACAAGTTAAAAATAGATTAAGTCAATCGATTAATGGTTTTTGGATTAATGTCTATCCAAAGAATAGAATTCTATTCTATGTTACCACCCAGGTGACCAACCTCACGCAATCAAATATTAGCGATCATACCCATGCTAAAAGAATCATTTTCAGGAAACCTCGTACACATCTTTCTGAACTCATAAAAAACTCTGACACTCAATAGTCTATTTTCATTGAACATTAATTTGATTGCCCGAACTTTTCAACACTTAAATGGTACCCGAATTCGTTAATTAATCACAGAATGAATTTCCCATTCATAAAATTTTGTGTGTAGATGTATGAATATGGAAGACCGATGCCTTTATTTACATTTGTATGAATGGCGTAAACGTACTTCCAAGGAACCGTCAATTAAACGATGTGGCTGTTTTGAAATAAATCATAAAAGATCAAAGCATTGGAAATAAAAAAATCAAATTCATTAGCCGTCGAGAACAACAGTCCATTATTTACAATCTACGGAAATGTTTACATTTCTAGTTATCAATGAATGGAAAAGTACGGCTGTGCCATGTTGGCTGTTCCATTATACTTGTTGCGATTGTCATTTTGCAGTGTCTTCTCCGAGGTCCGCGTTCGGTATTCACGTAATGGCCAACTCAAGAAGTCGTACATCGGTAAATACAAAGCATTACCTGGAAGTTGTCAATGTGCATATTCCAAAACAGACGGTATTTTGCAACGATCGGGGTTGGAATTGACCCTATTCGAAATAGGATCAGGCAGGGGTGTTGATCTGTTGATTGCCGTTCGTCCAACAATGTTCAGTCCGGGGTGTTGCGTGTTAATTATACCCCCCGCAAACAAAGTTTGGGGGGGTATATAGGAATCACCCTGTCTGTCTGTCTGTCCGTCTGTCCGTCTGTCTGTCCGTCTGTCCGTCCGTCTGTCCACACTTCTCGTAAGCGCAACTCCTCTTAAACCACTTGAAGGATTTTGATGAAACTTTACACAAAGGAAGGACACTATATGGAGATGTGCATGAAGGAATATAATTATTGTCCAAACCAGGAAGGGGAGATAATCTGACTTTGACTTTTCGTTGATTCCCTATTTATGGGTTTCCTCGTAAGCGCAACTCCTCTGAAACCACTTGAAGGAATTTAATGAAACTTTACACAAAGTAAGAACACTATATGGAGATGTGCATGAAGGAATATAATTATTGTCAGAAACCAGGAAGGGGAGATAATTCATCTTTGAGTTTTCATTGATTCCCTATGTATGGGTTACCTCTTACGCACAACTCCTCTTAATCCACTTGAAGGATTTTGATGAAACTTTAGACAAAGGAAGAACACTATATGTAGATGTGTAAAATGTCAAATAGGCTGAAAAAGGTGAATTTTATATTTGTCTGATTTAGACAGAATGTTTTCATTGGAACCCTTGGGAAAAGTTTTTTTCTTGAAGATTATATCATTTTGTCCATATTTGTATTGTGTCCACACTTGTACTGTGTCCGCAACTGTATTGTCTCCACACCAACTTAATTTTGCACTTACCATATCGATTCAGGGTTCAATGAGCGGGGGGTATCTTTGTCTGCCATTCGGCGACAGCTCTTGTTGCCGTTGATCAGAGTTTGGTCAAACAAAACTTGAGATAATGTCATTTTAGTATTTACAATGCATAACAGTCATTTTTCAATTTTATGAGAATGTATATCATAGCGCGAATTGAGATGCATTGTTGCACAAAGAACTTGGCACAGATAATCGCTTTCATGTTTTCGTGTGTTTCTTGGACGAATTATTATCTCCATAAAGAGCAGGGTATTGCTGCTCATGTCTTGTCAGCTTTTGCGTCTTGTCAGCATTCACAAACCTTTCATTCAGGTCTCTTCTTTAGAATTAAATGTCAAACTGTACTTGATCAAGATGGCCATGCTGTCATTGTTTAGTCTATTTTGAGTCAGCAGGGAATCCATAATATGTAATAGGTTTCTGGTATAAAATCAAAATTCTTTGAATATTTGCCTCTAATGCTTTGATTGCCATTGATTGGCTGGTGTGATCAAATGAAGATTGCCACCAGTAAATACTTGCTGACTGGCAGAAAGGCATGTTCTTGATGAGCAAAACATGGTTTTTGTACCTTTCTTGGGTCTGATATCATCATTATAATTAGACCCATAGTAAAAAATGAGTAATTATGCATGACATAGACAGGCAATTATTCATATCATACATAATGTACTGTTATTGCTTAATGGCGACCTCGGAAACAACAAAGAAACAGATACAACATGAGTACGGCACATAAAAGAAATGAAGACACACACACATACAACAGAGATGCCAATCCTGCCAATGTTGGCAGAGTTTCCCCAATTTTTATGCCAAAAATCCACTCTTATTTTGTAACGAAAAACTTTTTTCCAATCCCGAATTTTTTCATAGTCTAATGACTGAATTTGGTATATTTTTAATATTGATCACTTTCAGGCTTGGAAATCCCGTTTAAATAAACAATATTGTAGTTACTGTTATTTTATATTCTACATATGCACATTTCGACAACTGATGTCTCATAAGTGCAGATAAAACCAAAACATTTGGAAGTCCATTAACCGAAAACGTTTAAAAAAGTGTTTGTCTGATATCAGATTGATAAAAATGGCTGATCTTTACAGATAACGTGATGGCTGGATACAAAAGCCTAAAAGTTTCTGAACCCTCAGAGCTTCTGGGATCCTTGAGCAGCCCATGATCCCCGCCATGAGAAAACCTCGCTTCTCTGGGTCAATATTCCTATTTTTCTTCAGATGGGGTTGGCATCTCTAACACAAAAAATGAACAGCATGGACCCAATAAAAAACCATGGGTAAGTTCAGGTGACCGGTAGAGAGAGCATTTTTATAAGACACCTGCATTGTTGAACATGTCAAATCCAGTAGTAAGGTAAATTCCGGTAGAGGAAACAATAGCAGGGCTCACCACACTTCAAAAGAACAGGGAGACTTGAAGTCAGGGTACAGATAGGGAGATTTGAGGTCATGACAGGGAGACTTGTTCGCGCCTATCCGCAACTGAATTTTCAAGACTTATGTATTTGATTTACATATACACTTATTCATCAATGGCAATAAATCTGTTTTAATCATTCAAATATCATTGAAATTTCAAGATCTACAATGTAGATTTTATAAAAAAGTCTGATTTTAGCTATATATCAAGTTTATGTTTCTTTCAACCAAAAGCTTATGGTTTGAGGTGCTCCTGCATTTAGGTTACATGACATAAATTTTCTTTGATTTATCATCTTAAGTAAATGGATAGTTTATCACTTAGTTGCTCCAGAGACAGTTGCTAATCTGCTTCATTCTTTTATGAATGCTTCTCGAAATATTACAGGGATATACATAGATTGTTTACGTTTGTAGATATTTTATATATAGACCACTTCCGGTTTGATCTGTAGTTGAAACGTAAATATCTAGGACAGTTTCCAATGGATTTTTTTAAATAAATGTACACTACAAAGTCAATAAGTCTTGATTTGAAAACGATGAGATAATGTAAACAATCTTTGAGCTTTGCAATTAGAAATCTTATCAATTTACTTCCTTGTTACCGGAAATAGAAAAGGTTATAATTAGAAGTGTCAAAATGGTCAGGGCGACTTGAAATCGCTTTTGGGAGCATCTTTAGGCGACATGAGGCACAACAGGGCGACTTAATTGCCCTAATCGCCCAGTTTGGTGACCCCTGCAATAGTTAAGCTTTTAAAGGGAAAGACCTGTTTTCATCTGGGAAACAGATATCCCATAGCGGTCCACAAGATGGTGATGTTGACCGTAAAACTTCCGGAGGGATGACTTCAAGTTTTGGGTAACATATACCCTTGATTAAATAGCCTATTTGTGAGCAACTGGGCTCTATCAAAGAAGTCACTGTATTGACCACAGTCCCTTTAATAGCAAATGAGCTGGGAGATGTAAACTCTGTATGCCGATCGTTAGGATGTTGCTACAAAGAAAGGGGAAGTTGACTATTGGAAAAGTGAAGTCATCGCGTTTGTTGTACAACTTAGTTTGAAGTTTACCCCTGTTGTCAATTTCAAGGAGAAGGTCAAGGAATGAGACTGATGTGGAAGTGTCTGTAGTATCCTTAATTTCGAGCTCTTTGGATAAATCACCAAAGCGAGGGTTGTTTAGTGACAAAATATCATCTATATAAAGGAAGCTAAAATTGAAGGATTGGGCCAGTTTTTTTATCTTTGTTTTGAAGAGGCCCTTCCATGAATTCAGCCTATAAGAGTGGAGAAACAGATTGGCTAGGAGAGGTGCACAGTTAGTGGATTATGTTTAGATAGTTTAACTGTACAAATTGTTTAAAATCCTACAAAATACAAATAATGGGAATACAATATCTTTATTTACAGAGATAGCTTTAGAAGGAGCTTGTAGTAATACAGGACCATCAGTGTGCCACATTTAATGCTGAATGTAGAGATAGTGGTGGCTACAAGTGTCTATGTTTGACTACCCATTATAAATCTGGGAGCAGTTGTTTATCAAGTAAGACCATAATGATTTTAATGATTATTAAATCCAGAAGGGTATCAATGACAGGAATTAAAGTAAACAGGTTATCTGTTCAAGTCCATGAAAAAAATGCTGAATTATTTACTCAAAACACAGATTGAGTCAAAAAGGGGTTGTGATCTATGCATACGTATATATATAAGTTTATATTTCTCTCAAAATACAGTGAAACCAGCTTAAGATGACCCCTTTAGGGACTTTAAATTTTGTTTGCTTGAGATAACTTGTTCAGAATACAATTTGTGTCACAATAAATGGAAATTGATACACATTTTGTTTCATGTAGACAGATTTCTAGTTAATTCAGGATTAGGTTTAGGTAGTTTAACTGTACAAATTGTTTAAAATCCTACAAAATACAAATAATGGGGATACAATATTTTTATTTACAGAGATAGCTTTAGAAGGAGCTTGTAGTAATACAGGACCATCAGACCAGTGTGCCACAGTTAATGCTGAATGTAGAGATAGTGGTGGCTACAAGTGTCTATGTTTGACTACCCATTATAAATCTGGGAGCAGTTGTTTACAAAGTAAGACCATTAAATGCAGAAGGGTATCAATGACAGGAATTAAAGTTAATGGGTTATCTGTTCAAGTTAATGAAAAAAATGCTGAATTATTAACTCATAACACTGAAATGTTATGATTCTTGCATTTTTAGTTCGCCTCAACGAAGTTGAGCGGGACTATTGGAGTACCCCCGGCGTCCGCGTCTACGTCCGTGTCCGCGTCCGCGTCCGCATTTAGGTATATATCTTGGTAACTATGAAGGGTAGGATCATCAAACTTTGTATACAGATGCATCTTGGGCTATCTCACAGCCTCCAAGAAAATTGGGTCTCTTTGACCTATATTTTCCGCTTGAATGACTTACATTCAAGTTTACGTCCAAGTTCAAATTTCAGTCACTATACATGGTAGGATCATGTAACCTTGCATATGCATGCATCTCTGATGGTAGGTCAGCATCCAGGCAAAATTAGGTCATTTTGACCTATATTTTCCGCTTGAACGACTTACATTCAAGTTTACGTCCGAGTTCAGATCTCAGTCACTATACATGGTAGGATCATGTAACCTTGCATATGCATGCAGCTCTGGTGGTAGGTCAGCATCAAGGCAAAATTGGGTCACTTTGACATATATTTTCCGCTTGAACGACTTACATTCAAGTTTACGTCCGAGTTCAGATCTCAGTCACTATACATGGTAGGA
>MJUU01017062.1:0-10040 GCA_002080025.1 Modiolus philippinarum | reverse complement strand
TTTTCAGATTGATTCATAAATTTTTAACAAAGTTACAGCACTTTGTAGATTTCTCCTACTTAGAGTCTATATTGAAAATTTAAAAGGTAGGCTAAAAAGGTTTCCCCAACATTTTCCCTATCGAGTAGCAAAACATCTCTCTGATAAATAGTTCTAATGAGTCTATGTCTTATCAAAGGATTTCTCTGTGCCTTCCTCTTATTTTAAGTTGCCTCAAAGTTACGGTGGACTATTAGAGTACCCCCATGGTATGTTTCTTAGTCTGTAACTGTGCAGGGTAGGATCATCAACAAGAAGCGGGGGGTATAAATTTGTGGCCCATCAGGCCACAGTTACATCTAGTTTGCATTATTTGCAGAGTATTCATATTCAATAAGAGTATTGTAAATGTTGATAATATAGGCTGATTGAGAAAAAGGGTATTCCTACTTTTCCTATTTTGTGAAATTTCTACAATTTCTACAAAGTTTATTGAATCCAAAAAGAATGCTTTATTTATATGTAAAAAAAATCTGATGATTCTTTACCTAACCCTCCGGGAAGTTTTGAGTTTGATTTGTCTTCGGTAGTGCAGCAGTGTTTTACCAGCAGATTAGGCTCCTTGAGCTAGCTGGCATTTTATCGGCAATCAATTTTTGACCCATCTTTCAAAATATGTTTTGTTTATTATGCCCCTGCTTTAGCGGGCAGTATATTGTGATTATGGTGTCTGTCTGTCCATTCATCCATTTGCGATAGGGTACCTACTTTGTTTCAACAACTACTTCTAGACCACTTGATAAAATTTACTGAAACTTTCACTGAATGTGAAGTTCTTATTGTCATTGTGCACCTGCTATTTGAAAATTTGACTAGATTTTTTTTTCCGGAATTCAATTTTGGAGCAGGGGTATTATATAAGAAAGCTTTGGTCACAGTTTTTCTAGTTATGCTCGGAGAATCAAAGATTCAGGGGGTATTTAGTTTTGGTCTGTCCGTCTGTTTGTCTGCATAAATTTTAACATTGGTTAAATCTTTTGAATAGTAATTTTAGGGCTTTCATATTTTGCATATGTATTCCTTGTAGCAAGACCTTCCGGATGATACCAGAATTTTGACCTCTTGACCTTGGATTGTGATGGACTTTTTGGAAAAAAAAATCTGATTTTAAGCATAGGGTATATCTTTTAAATGCTAAGTGCTATGGTTTTCATATTTTGCATCTGCATTCTTTGAGTCGAGACCTTTTTATTGGTACCAGAATATTTGACCCTGCGATTTCACAGATGTATTTATTAAGTCATCTGAGTTTTTTATTATTATACCCCTGCAAACGAAGTTTCGGGTATATAGGAATCTCCATGTCTGTCCGTCTGTCCTTCCGTCCCCTTTCGTGTCCGGAGCAGAACTTTTATACCGTAGCACCTAGGATTATCAAACTTGGTGTGTGGATGCATCATGGGAAGATGATGTGTCGCGTACCAAATTTAGGTCACTGTGACCTTGACTTTGACCTTTGACCTATATGATAGTAAAACCATGTGCATTTCGTGTCCGGAGTAGAACTTTTGTACTCTAGCACCTAGGATTATCAAACTTGGTGTGTAGATGCATCATGGGAAGACAATGTATCGCCTAACAAATTTAGGTCACTGTGACCTTGACTTTGACCTTTGACCTCTATGAAAGTAAACTATGTGCATTTCGTGTCCGGAGCAGAACTTTTGTACCGTAGCACCTAGGAGTATCAAAATTGGTATGTGGATGCATCATGGGAAGACAATGTGTCGCCTAACAAATTAAGGTCACTGTGACCTTGACTTTGACCTTTGACTCTTATGATAGTAAAACTGTGTCCACAGCAGAACTTTTGTACTGTAGCACCTAGGATTATCAAAATTGGTGTGTGGATGCATAATGGGGAGACAATCTGTCGCGTACCAAATTTAGGTCACTGTGACCTTGACTTTGACCTTTCACCTTTATGATAGTAAAACCGTGTCCGCAGCAGAACTTTTGTACCGTAGCACCTATGATTATCAAACTTGGTGTGTAGATGCATCATGGGAAGATGATGTGTCGCGTACCAAATTTAGGTTGCTGTGACCTTGACTTTGACCTTTGACCTTTATGATAGTAAAACCATGTCCGGAGCAGAATTTTTGTACCGTAGCACCTAGGATTATCAAACTTGTTGTGTGGATGCATCATGGGAAGACGATGTGTCGTGTACCAAAGTTAGGTCACTGTGACCTTGAATTTGACCTTTGACCTTTATGATAGTAAAACAGTGTCCACAGCAGAACTTTTGTACCTAAGCACCTAGGATTATCAAACTTGGTGTGTGGATGCATCATGGGAAGACGATGTATCTCGTACCAAATGAAGGTCACTGTGACCTTGACTTTGACATTTGACCTTTATGATAGTAAAAACCTGTCCACAGCAGAACTTTTGTACTTAAGCACCTAGAATTATCAAACTTGGTGTGTGGTTGCCTCATGGGAAGACGATGTGTCACGTACAAAATTTAGGTCACTGTGACCTTGACTTTGACCTTTGACCTTTATGATAGTAAAACAGTGTCCGGAGCAGAACTTTTGTACCGTAGCACCTAGGATTATCAAACTTGGTGTGTGGATCATCATGGAAAGAAGATGTGTCGCATACCAAATTTAGATCACTGTGACCTTGACTTTGACCTTAAACCTTTATGATAGTAAACCTGTTTCTTGAGCAGAACTTTTGTTCCGTAGCACCTAGGATTATCAAACTTAATGTATGGATGCATCATGGGAAGACGATGTGTTGCGTACCAAATTTAGGTCACTGTGATCTTGACTTTGACCTTTGACCTTTATGATAGTAAACCAGTGTCTGGAGCAGAACTTTTGTACCGTAGCACCCAGGATTATCAAACTTGGTGTGTGGATGATACATGGGAAGACGATTTGTCGCGTATCAAATTTAGGTCACTGTGACCTTGACTTTGACCTTTGACCTTTAATGATAGTAAATCCTTGCTCATTTTGTGCCGAAAGCTTTGTTAAATCAGCTTTGTATCCATCGAAATATATATTATTTAATGTATTACCCTTTAAATGACAGTACCAGATATGAACTGATTGGAATAAAACCTGTAATTTCCTGACAGGCTTTATTTCTGTTTCAATTGTCATGTGGCTGAAGGTCAAATTTCAAAATGACATGCCTTGGTACCCAAATGCAGTTGCGGGGGGTATTAGTCTAGCTTTGCCGACAGCTCTAGTTTTTAGCTCACCTGGCTAATGCCAGGGTGAGCTTTTGCCATCACTTTGCGTCCGTCGTCCCTCCGTCTGGCGTAAACTTTTCATTCAAAGATCTTCTCCTCTGAAACTACTGGGCCAAACGGAACCAAACTTGGCCACAATAGTCCTTGGGTGGTCCTCTACAAAAAAGGTGTTTTTCAGGTCCGTGCGATATCCAAGATGGCCGCCAGCGGGAAACATAGCTTTAACATTGGACCCTATGGGAAAACACATTCAAAGATTTTCTTCTCTGAAACTACTGAGCCAATTGGCACCAAACTTGGCCACAATAGTCCTTTGGTGGTCCCTTACAAAAAAGGTGTTTTTTAGGTCTGTGCGATATCCAAGATGGCCGCCAGCGGGAAACATAGTTTTAACATTGGACCTATGGGAAAACACAATCAAAGATCTTCTTCTCTGAAACTACTGGGCCAAATAGAACCAAACTTCGCCACAATAGTCCTTGGGTGGTCCTCTACAAAAAAGGTGTTTTTCAGGTCCGTGCGATATCCAAGATGGCCGCCAGCGGGAAACATAGTTTTAACATTGGACCCTATGGGAAAACACATTCAAAGATCTTCTTCTCTGAAAGTACTGAGCCAATTGGCACCAAATTTGGCCACAATAGTCCTTTGGTGGTTCCTTACAAAACAGGTGTTTTTCAGGTCTGTGCCATATCCAAGATGGCCGCCAGCGGGAAACATAGTTTTAACATTGGACCCTCTGGGAAAACACATTCAAAGATCTTCTTCTCTGAAACTACTGAGCCAATTGGCACCAAACTTGGCCACAATAGTCCTTTGATGGTCCCTTACAAAAAATGTGTTTTTCAGGTCCGCGCGATATCCGAGATGGCCGCCAGCGGGAAACATAGTTTTAGCATTGGACCCTATGGGAAAACACATTCAAAGATCTTCTTCTCTGAAACTACTGAGTCAATTGGCACCAAACTTGGCCACAATAGTCCTTTTGTGGTCCCTTACAAAAAGGGTGTTTTTCAGGTCTAAGCCATATCAAAGATGGCAGCCAGCGGGAAACATAGTTTTAACATTGGACCCTATGTGAAAACACATTCAAAGATCTTCTTCTCTGAAACCACTGAGCCATTTGGCACCAAACTTGGCAACAATAGTCCTTTGATGGTTCCTTACAAAAAAAGTGATTTTCAGGTCTGTGCGATATTCAAGATGGCCGCCAGCGGGAAACATAGTTTTAACATTGGACCCTATGGGAAAACACATTCAAAGATTTTCTTCTCTGAAACTTCTGAGCCAATTGGCACGAAACTTGGTCAAATATTTCTTTGGTGGTCCCTTACAAAAAAGGTGTTTTTCAGGTCTGTGCTATATCCAAGATGGCCGCCAGCGGGAAACATAGTTTTAACATTGGACCCTATGGGAAAACACATTCAAAGATCTTCTCTGAAACTACTGAGCCAATTGGCACCAAACTTGGCCACAATAGTCCTTTGGTGGTCCCTTACAAAAAGGTGTTTTTCAGGTCTGTGCGATATCCAAGATGGCCGCCAGCGGGAAACATAGTTTTAACATTGGACCTATGGGAAAACACAATCAAAGATCTTCTTCTCTGAAACTAATGAGCCAATTGGCACCAAACTTGGCCACAATAGTCTTTATGTGGACCCCTGAAAAGAATTTTTTTTCAGGTTTCACTTTATCCAAGATGGATGCCAGCAGGGAACATAGTTTAACATTGGACCCCATGAGGAACACTTACAGCGTCGTTCTTCCCTTGAACTAATTGGGCATATTGGAACTCTAGTTTAATTATATTTATTATCTATGTTATTCTTAACGAAATTGGGAATTGCGGACAATTTTAACATTGTTCTTCTTAATCGTTAACCAGTTTAATACTCGATAATCATATATTTCGCACATGCGCAAATGGTATCGGAATATGAGTAAACGGGATGAAAAACAACAATGATTTTAATTTTGTTCGTCTTCGTTTATGAAGGAAATAAAGGTTAAGAACAGCTTTTAACTTAATCATGCCATTGAGACACGTAAATGTGCATTGTTTTGCTTTCGATTTGAATTTTGAACTTGAATCTGTTTGAAAACGTCAGATTGTGTATTGTGACGTTATTGACACAGACAACAATAGAGGTGGGAAATCCGCCTTCTCTTAGGTCGCTTCAGAATGGAAAATTCCATTTTCTGTCATATTAGATTGGAAATAATTCATGGCAGGTATATGATAATTGTCATTTTAGCCATGGGCCGGGCCTTTATATTCGTAACGCTCTTCGTTAAATTCGAATATAAACCCCCAGCCCATGGTTTAATTTCCAATAACCATATACATGTCATGAATTATTTCTTAAATATTAAGCTTTATTCTTCCCATAATATTCAATATTTTAAAACAATGCAGACTGAATATTTTCAACTTACTGAAAGTACAAACTTTTGCATTATTTCCATAGAAGTTACTTTTACATAAACATTTATAAGTTGAACCATATTCTATTTTACATTCAGCATTTGTATCTACACACTGGTTATCTGGCTGTCCAGAAGTACATACAGACTCCAATACCACTTCTGTTACAAGAAAGTGTAAAATTCTAATTCTATTCAATTTAAATCTAAATCTAATCTAAATACACAACTATATAGAGCCGTATTTTTCTCATCGTTTTGGGGGCGTAAATTGCTGGTAGGGCATAAGTAGTTTTGTCCTTTTTTGTTTCAGTGTTTGTGCCGGGGGTGATTGAACGAACAGTGTTTAATTTACTTACAAAACAACGGCAGTAGAATACCGAAGGAACAAAGCACAAGTTTCATAAATCAAAGTCAAGAAACAAGACATAATCAAGAACACCAGAAGACGGAAGACCAAAGACATAACATGCCCACAAAACACACAACCACTACATATACAACACAAAAAACTAAAGCACTAACAGTGTAAAACTCTCAAAAAACAGAGAGACATCAGGTGTTCCGGAACGGTAGGCATGTCCTGCTCTGTATACAGCACCCATCACACTGTCAGTGGGTCAATTCAGGGTAAAGTCAAAACCGGTAATGTCAAATCCGAGAAGACGTGAATCTAGCTGAAAATGTCAGTTTTCATTTATGACACTGACATTTCATATCTATCTATGATGTCGTGGTGACGGCCATAGAATTTCTGAAGGGACGAAAGTAACAAGGGCTGAACATATCCCTGACTCAGCAGTGGCATTTACATCTTCAAATTTAAGAGATAAAATGAACACATTTAAGTCAGAATAATTTTATGCTGAGATAGAAAATTCTAAAAACCGAAATTAAATATATGTTTCCCTTCATACACACTCCACGCCAATAATGTACGTTAACAAACGAAGGTAACGAATTCTTGAAATATTTACTACCCCCTACCCCAAACAAATAGTTATGTTAATCATTTCCTTTTGGAAACTTTTCTTGCTCTATTTTTCCAACTTCTATAGTGATATCTTTGCAGATTTACAAAAATAAGGTTCATTTGACAATTGGTAAATCCAGTCCTTTATTTATCTTTTTTGCTGTTGTAGAATGATCTGAAGCAACATAGAAGAACGCCTTTGTGAGAAATCTTCCTCCTAACTATTTTTGTTCGCACGAGAATTTGCATGACAACCTTTTACAGTCTTTTTTACAAATAATCATTGTTATAAAAGGATAATATAATAATCAAGGTGCAAATAATTAAATACCGAAGTTAATGTGAATTTATTTTCTGCATATACGCATTTCGACAACTTATGTCTCTTCAGTGCAGATAACATCTAAACGTTTGGAAACCATTAACTCAAAGATGTTTAAAAACTGATAGAGAACAAATAACCAATATGATCTAAATGTCTTGGGGGTGATATCAGCTATTGCTTGCAAAATGAGATAATACCATTGTTAATGGTAACTGAAAAGCTTAATTACAGCTATTGTTGTTCATACTTTAATAATATGTCATTATGTCACCCCTGATGTAGTCAGGATACATGTTGTTCTACGTTTGTTCTGATTATTATTCTTCCTTTTTTTCCTTCCAATTAATTTTGTCCGAGCGATTATTTTGAAATGGCTGAAAACTTTGCACAAATTTGGACCACCATCTGAAGTTTAATTCTGTGTGTTTAAAAATGTTCAAAAAGGCCGCCATCATGATTCCCGTCAAAATACTTAAAATTTCAGTGTTGTCTATTTCGCACGAAAATTGAATTTATATGTAGATCAGGCTGCGAATAAGGGGAAACACAGAAATGGTTGTCTTGGGGTGATATCAGCTATTGATTGTTATAATTCTTTTAAGTATATACAAAACAAAACAAAAAACAAAAAACGATCATTTTTTAGAAAAAAATATTTCTTAAAATTCGCTATTATCTTACAAATGTTGAAGTATGAAAGAGACATTTACTTTATGTGGGATTTTGCCCTCCCTCAATGGAGATATTTCTCGTGTGGGATATTGGGTAATTTTGTGGGTGTCTCCCTCTTAATATTGGGGTTAAGAGGTATGAAAGCCATGCTTTTTTTTGTTTATCATAACACAAATTTTCAGTAAATGAGAGTTTCAATTATCAACCTCTTTTGTGAGAATAAAATACTTGAAACTGAAACGTATTGTGAATATACAGAACAGCTTTTATTACTTCAACTTTCAATAAAAAAAATATCATACTTATTGTGCAGACTTCTCCTGTGGTTTCATAATAGCCAGATTTACACAGACATTTTAATGTCCCAGAATCTGAAGTACAGTGCGCTTGTGTATCTGCACATTGATTGTCTGGTTGTCCACTCAAACATACTGCATTAAGATTAATCTCTGCAAATAAGAATAAACAAAAATAATGTTTTCTTTCTAAAATCAACACTGAAAATATGTTCATTAGTTACTGTTGCATAAGTCTTTCCAGTATAAAATGACACTCTAATCATTGCAGTTTTCAATGTTTAACCTGATACATTGAAACTCAAAAGATATGGTAAATAAACAATGAACGGATATGGAGTAAATGCAGATGAGACAATGTCTTGTACGCCATATATGAAATATATAAAGAGCCCACGTCTCTCTCATGGGAAATCTTCTACTGACTCCACACTGCAGGAGACACAAACTCCGGGCTTCAAAAAACAATGAAAGGATATGGAGTAAATGCACATGAGACAAGAACATTGTAAACCAAGCAATAGAATAACGCTTTTATTGTTGTTCTTTATCTTGAAGTCATCATGAGGCCTTCAACGATGAGCTTTGCTCATACTTCACAGAAGACAACTACAACATGACCAACATATAAACAACCACAAAGCACTCATCGAGTCAACTACAAGAAAACTTGGCATTATAAAATAGTGAGATGTGGGCATTATAAACAGGTGGTCAGAATAACTATTTAAAATCAGGAAAAAATAATACTAAATTTTTGAAAATTGATAGTGCATTCATATGAGAAATTCTATCAAAACAAACACATTATAACTGAAATGCACAGAGAGCATACATCTTTTTCACAAGGAATCTTTTTATGGACTAAAATATATAGAGATCATACATCTCTCTAACGGGGAATCTTTTTTCGGACTCCATACTGCAGGAGAGACAAACTCTTGACTTAAATAAACAATGAAAGGCAATGAGTGAGTAAATGCACATGAGACAAAGTCTCTACAAATAAATTCTTAAACCAAGCAATGGAACAACGCTTTTATTGTTATTCTTTATCTTGAAGTCACCATGAGGCAATCAACAGTGAGCTTTGCTTACACCTCACAGTAAGTTCTTGGTGTACCCTAGCATTGGTTAGAGTGGAATTTAGTACTAAATGTCGAGCAATGCTACATCCGTGCTTTTGCACTCATGAATGCGGGATCGTCAACAAACGTAATATAAACTGTCAAAGTGTCCTTACAACTGCGGTGGTCCATTGCCCTACAAAAAGAACAACAGGAGACACCCACAGCATATAAACATCCCAAGGGCACTGGTCGAATCAATTGCAAGAAAACTTAGCATTATGAAATAGTGATATGTGGGCATTGTAAACAGTTGGTTTGAATAACATTTTAAAATTACAAAA
Source organism: Modiolus philippinarum (assembly GCA_002080025.1). Taxonomy (NCBI): domain Eukaryota; kingdom Metazoa; phylum Mollusca; class Bivalvia; order Mytilida; family Modiolidae; genus Modiolus; species Modiolus philippinarum. Next base: position 689 of record MJUU01017062.1, on the reverse strand, counting down.
AGTAAGATGCCACAAGACAAAAAATAAATTCTCTCCAGAAAAGGTACACCATAACTTAAATATATAAAGAGCATACATCTCTCATATGGATTTTTTACGGATAATACAGGCGGGGAAATGGTTGATTTTTTTGTTGATAGAAAAGGTACACCATAACTTAACTAGAAGAACTGTGAGCAAAGCTCACAAAAACGTACCCCACTCCCCCTTTTGATTCCAGATGTAAACAAAATCACCAAAAAAAATCAACTCAAGTCAAATTTTTAAATAGCTGGTGCACAATCGCAATATGTACTTAACATTCTGTGAAAGTTTTACTGAATTTCACCAAATGGTCCAGGGGGAGTTGTCATCACAAAGTATGTACCCTATGACAGAGAGAATTACGAACGCAAGAACTGAATAACGGACGAACAGACATCATGATCACTAGCGGGGGTATAAAAAAATCAAGTCCAATCAAATTTTTTAAATAGCTGGTGCACAATGGCAATATGCAATGAATATCCTGTGAAAGTTTCATTGAATTTCACTTCCTGGTTTAGGAGGAGTTGTCGCCACAAAGCATGTACCCCTCTAGCAGAGAGTAAACATTCACCCCTCCCCCCCAAAAGAAAATAAATCAAGTCAAATCAAATTTTCAAATAGCTGGTGCACAATTGCAATATGCACTGGATTGTCTGTGAAAG
>MJUU01017061.1:102600-113294 GCA_002080025.1 Modiolus philippinarum | reverse complement strand
GTTTTTGGCTAATAACTCCAAAACCGTTACAGATATCAAAAATCTGACTGAGTAAAAATGATCAGCATGATGAGATCTACCCACTGTGCAATTTTGAAGAAAATCCCAAAGCCCATCCCAGAGTTATATCCCTTTTTCCGTTAAATTTTCAAAATTTTTGCATTTTTTTATTTTTTATTTCAAAAAGTGTAACAGATAGAGGTCAAGTGTAAATTGCAAAAATGTTCAGCATATCAAGATCTACTTGCCCTGAAATTTTGAAGAAAATCCATAAACCCTTGTAGGAGTTATTGCCCTTTTTTCACCGAATTTTTTAAAATTTCGTAATTTTCATCTATTATTTCCAAAACTATAGAAGATGAAGGTTAAGTGTAAATTGATGAAATGTTTGCCATGCTGTGGGGACTTCAAAACTGATGTTGAAATTTGTTCCTTGACCGCCATTTTCAAAATGGCCGCCAAAAAAAGGCGGGAAAATTCAACATTGTCCGATTTCAATGAAATTTGGTTTCCAAATAGATCTTGATGTTGCGAGTTCAAATCCGGTGTTAAAAATTGTTCATTGACCGCCATTTTCAAAATGGTTGCCAAAAAAGGCAGGAAAATTCAACATTGTCCGATTTCAATGAAACTTGGTTTCCAAATAGATATCGATTTTGAGACTTCAAAACCGGTGTTGAAAATTGTTCGTTGACCGGTATTTTCAAAATGGCCGCCAAAAAAGGCGGGAAAATTCAACATTGTCCGATTTCAATGACATTTGGTTTCCGAATAGGTCTTGATGTCGCAACTTCAAAACTGATGTTAAAAATTGTTCGTTGACCGCCATTTTTAAAATGGCCACCAAAACAAAAGGCGGGAAAATTCAACATTGTCCGATTTACAAAATGACGTCTCGACTTCAAAACTGGTGTCGAAAGTGGTCCTTAGCAAGAACCTTTTTTGTCAAAAAAAAAAAGCCCAACAAGGAAATATAGTAAAAGATGATCAGACTTTAGAAAAAGTTCAAGATATTGGAGATGTTCGAGCTACAAAAGTTTGAGAAACTAAAGATCAACTGTATAACTTACAATGTTTCCTTGATTAAGGCAACTGAAAGCCAGGTGAGCGATACAGGCTCCTGGGAGCCTCTTGTTGTAATACACAACCGGTTTTGTAATAATTTTATTTCCTATGAAATTTTCATGATTACATGCTTCAAATGCCTTATTTTATCTATGAAAAATGTAAAATTATTAGAACAAACTAATAACACTATATCATTATTCAAGTTATTATAAAAAAAAACTAATTAAAAAACCGTTACAAAAGTGACAACCGTTTTTGTAATAATCATCCATTTTTGCAATAATTTCTTTTTCGTATCAATCGTTTTTGTAATCGTTTTTTATCTTAACATATACACGTTCCCCTGCTTTAGTTGTATTCATTTATTGATGAATATTGTAAACCTATCAGACAAAACTGAGCGGCTGCCTTTTTTCTGTTTTCATGGCAACCGATGCCATTTTGGCTATTCAAAGACCTGGTTGGACCTTTAGGGATATGAATTCGTCTTCCTGTCAAGTATGGTTAAGATTGTATCATTAGTCTCCGAGAAAATGGTTTGACAAATTTTGAGGCGGAATAAACGATAGCAAAAACAGTTGATAAGAAATAACAAAATACCGAAGTAACTGTTAATTAATTTTCTGCATATGCGCATGTCGACAACTTATGTCTCATCAGTGCAGATAAACCAAAACATCTGGATGACCATTACCCAAAAAACATGAAAAAGCTGATAGAGAACAAATAACCAAAAGGATCTAAAAATAAAACCCAATATTTTTTAGTAATAACAATAAATCTATCCAAACATCTTTTGGGAGACTTAATAGAAGATAACAGAACATATTTCAAAGCACAGATAGGTGTAAAATGATAGAATTATGTCACTTTAGATTTCTTTATTTGGTCTGCACTGGTGGGACATAGGTTTTCGAAATGCGCATGTGCAGAGCCTGGATTCACGGTGATCTCGCTGTTTTGTAGTTTGTTACCACTGGGCCGATGCCAGTGCTGGTGGACTGTTAGTCCCCGAGGGTATTCACGAACCCAGTAACTTCGGTACTGGCCCGAAAACCGATTTTATTTGAAAATTTCCAATATCTAAATTTAAGAAAAATTTTTAAAACCTCTTGCATAGCTCTGTCGATGGCTGATTTTGGCTTTTCTATTTAGATCCGTTTGGTAATTTGTTCCCTATTAGTTTTTCTACATTTTCCGGATCATGGATTTCCGGACATTTTGATTTTGTCTGCACCGGTTCGATAAAGGTTGCCAAAATGCGCATGTGCAGAGTCTTGATTCACGGTGACCTCTGTGTTTTGTTGTTTTTTTTTAGAAAGAATACTCCAACAAGTGTACCATTATAAATTTACATTTCAACAATTGTAATCTTATGTCTTATCACTTGATAATCCAAATAATGAAAAGAATTAGATTAATTTTGTACTATCTGCAAAAGTCAACTATAAATCCATTTCAACAGCAAATTACATATACATTATATATAATTATATATATGTATATACAGTTGTAGCACGCACTTCCACCTGTTCTTGATTTAGCCCGTTATTACTGCTATTTTATTCTAATGAACGGAGTGTCATTCAGAAGATGCTAATCTGGCTAAATGTTAAACGTATACCCTATCCATGCATCCATTTAAAATATGTGTCAATATGGTTTTCTTCGTAAAATCGAGTTACACTACGTTGCCAAAGTTTCTCAGTAGAGATGTCTTACATTTTTACGAAAATAAATTGTACGTTCTGCACTTATTGGGAGCATCTTTTTCGAATTAAGTTTTTTTTGTTCGATTCTCAAATGTTCGTTGTTAGGTAAACATGAATACCTAACATACATGTATTGTTAATGAATACAAAAAATGCTTTATTAAGTTTAAAGCCGTTGTATTTATTTCAGAACATAATAGAGAGAGTTTTGAATGTAAAGAAAAATTGTCTTTCAGTTGAATTTTTTTCAATTGTTCATTTGCCATTTATTACATAATTTAAAAAAACGGAAATCGTAACCTAAGAAAATATCATACTTTGTCTTACTTAACACATCATGCTCGATCAAAGTGGCTTAGTCTAGCATTTTAAGGCACTCATGTAACATACAGCTAGTTTTTTTATTATGTTAATCTGTCATGTGTCTACTTTCATTTTCAACAGGTCGTGTATAATTCTTACGGCACCACTTTGTAGAATTCTCGTTTAAATTAACACTTGTTTGCTTCCCAATGAATTAAAACCTACATGATCATATCTTATAAATTTTGCAACATATTAAATCGAAATAACATGAATTATTTACATCCAATTTTTGCAATTTCAACATTATTAATTCGCATTTGAGATTTTATAGTTCCGCTGTTTTGTCTCGACTGCGACGACAATCGCTGAAAGCGAGACATAGGTATTGCATTTCGATGGTTGCAGTAACGTAGGCGTCGTAAACTTTTATGAAACCTTAGTTACTTTTAAAGTATATAATTATATGTGCCATCTTTTGTCCAATGGTAGATTATGGTGTAAGATTTCCAGTATCTTTTCCAACATCCAACATATGTCAGATGACTTCTACCTTGTCTTCATGCTTAAATGACTTCATAAAAATTGCGACATTGTTTCACACACAAGATCATTACTCTGCATTTGTAATACAAAAATCGATTATATTTTTAATGTATTTTCCACTTGTCAGTTGACTTCGACCTCATTACATGGTTCAGTGACTTAGTAATTTTTCCGACATAGTTTACATTCAAGTCAATTTCTGAGGCATTGTAATGTATAGACATATGTTTTTCTATTGCTACACTTTGGCGGGGCATGCCAGTCTGACACCTGTCATGTAGCCTTGACCTAAACTTCATGGTTCATTGACTTTGATCACTACTTAAATACTTATTTCTCTGTAGCTATAACACTTAGAAGCATCGTATTTTGTCTATTGCTACATCTAGTCGGTGCCTGCTAGTCTGAAACCTGTTATGTACTCTTGACCTCAATTTCAGGGTTCATTGGTTTTGTTCATTTCTCTATAACGGGAACACCAACAGGCATCATATTTGGTCTTTTAGGTGGGCACACGCAAGTCTGACACCTGTCATGGAGAATTAAAACGAAAAGAAACTGCAGACAGTTCTCAAAACGTAACATGTCAGTCATATTTTAGAAGTAACTTACAGTAGTTGAACATTGTGTAATACAAGGTAAGTTTTTTGGAAATGTCCTGTACCATACGTGTTTTATGACCACATACTAATATTTACTAAAGAAGCCAAAATTAAAGAAGACGGGCCCCATGATGCAGCATTTGACAAGATCGTTGGCAGCATCAATGATGATCTTATCATTCACAAAAAGGCAGTTACTTTAACAGCGTTGTTAGAAAAAAATCATTCTTCTCTACCAAATGACTTTACACCTAACTATCTTGACGTTTTTCTTCAAATGGAAAACACAGCCGGTCTTGGGTTAGAGGTTAGAACATTAAGTAGCAGCAAAGGCAGTTGAATGTTAATTCCAATTCATGATATATTTGCTCAATTGTCTCGAATTTTCATCAATATACAGTACTCTGCAACGTAGCCCTTAAAGAAAAAAAACATCAGTCACCTGTCATCCGTTCGTCAGGGATCAATCAGTGGTCAGTCAAAGATCAGTTATTTAACGTGACGACTTGTTATTCGTCCAACCCGCCAATTGACGCGAAACAGAAGCCTATTCGTCCAACTCGTGTCCAGATTCGTCCATACGTCCATCACGTGATATTTCGGGTAAAAGATTTTGCGAAATATAGATTCGTTTCACTCAGTGCGTACATAATCGATACATCATCGCAACAGATCAATCCTTTGCCTATTTATAAAAAATATTTGCAATTGATTTATCATACATTTTTTTCATTTCCATGGAGTTTTTAATAAAGAAAAAAAGAAGAAATTTGACAGGAACTGCTTCAGTCACGGGTGTTAATTATCAAATTTGTCATTTTCATGGATTTTTAAACAAAATAATGTGTACAGGGAAAGTTTGGCACTGACCGATGGAATGACTGAAACACTTGAAGATTTGCAAATGTTTTTTTATCTACATTCTTCATTTTCATTTACTTTATTTGAACAAACGAAATTTGCGTGAAGAATAATCAGACTGACTGGTACATTTGTAGTGACTAAAATGAAGTTTTACAAGTGGTTTATTATTATTATTTTTTCATTTATTGTAAATTTGGACAACAAAACGATAATAAGAAAACTTTTGCACTGACTTGTACATAATAACAAAAAAGAAGATTAACAAGTGATTTTTTACTAAAATTTTTCATTTCATGAAATTTTGAACAAAATAATGTGTAAAGGAAAGTTTCGCATTGATTGGTATTTTTATAATGATTAAAATTTATATTAACAAGTGATTTCTTTCTAACACTTTTCATTCTCATGGAATTTTGAACAAAATAATGTGTGATAGGAAAGTTTAGCACAGACCGGTATATTTATGATAATTTAAATGGAGATTAACAAGTGATTTTTTGACTAAAAATTTTCACTAACATGGAATTTTGAACCAAATAATGTGTAAAGGGAAAGTTTCGCACTGACCGGTATATTTATAATTAAAATGAAGATTTACAAGTGATTTTTTACTAAATTTTTTCATTTTCAATAGTGTTTACCTGGACATGAAACGATTCGTCCCATTCCGTCTCGTCACGTTCCCATCAGCGATCGGTTCACGTCCCGTCAGCGTTCGTCAAACGGTAAGGGCTACGCTGCATAGTACTGTACCATTAATGTCCAACTTTTTGTTCGGGAACTAGTATCAACTGTTTTGTTGAGTCGAGGTTATCTTATTTAAGGTTACTATTTTGTCTATATATATTTGTGTGTGTGTTGTTTCTGTTTGTTTGTATTTATCATTGAAGTACCTGTACATAAATATAGTTAAAATTTATCTTTTAGGGTACGTCCAGTCAAACGTTTGTAATTCGCTTTGCATCCTAGGGACGTTTTGTTTTCTCTTCCTTCCAGCTTTTATTCCGTAACAATTACATTTTCAGACATTTAAACAGCACTAAGGTATTAATATAGTAGTATATGAAATTGCGTTATAGATTTGGTTTGATTTGAGAAAGAAAAAGGCCTTCGAATGAAAAATTCCATGAATTACTGATACATATTACTTGACTTTGATGTTTTACAGATAAGACACTTTTATATTTATTTTCTCTTACTAAATTAATGTCTTGTGAGAATCACTGTAATTCAGGCACAAAAGGTATTAGGTATGAAAATCTTTCTGATTCTGTTTGACTTTTCAAGTGTCTGTTTCACAAATGAGAAACGAATTTTACGTCATATCCTATTGACAATACCGATTTTTACTTGACACTGGCTTGACTCCCTGACAGTGTAATGATCCCATATTCAGATCGGGACATTCTTACCCTTCAAAGGGAACTATGTCACTCTCAATTTTTTTTCTGCGAGTGCTTAGTTTTAAGTGTTATGTTAACGATCTTTGATTATTTATTTTTATTTGTGTGGTTTGAATTGTGGGTTTATAGTGTTTTTGCCGTGTCTCTTAAATGGTTTGTTCCTTCGGTATTTTACTACAGTTGTCTTTAAAATTCGTACATTTTGTATGAAATGCAAATGCAAAATCATATAGAATATTTTTATGGTGATAGGGTTAAGTTATTACAAAAGCAATCCTTTAAATAATTAACAGTGAGAAATTCAAACATCATCCACGAAAACTTTCAATTCTGAATAAATACACATAAAACAAATTTTCGTGACACTGTTGTTGAGCAATATATCCTTGCTGTCTTGTTAATGATGATCTATTCTCCATTCCTGTTATCTCTCCGAAGCCCGGAAGTAGAAAGTTATTAGTATTTGAGCTGTAGCCGAGAGGCATAGTTTATAATAGTGTCAAGACAATTTTTATTTTAAAGAATTTACCAAATAAGGTTTTTGTACGTGGCTTAAAAGAAAAAGTAAAAGCAAAAATTTGAATCAGAACAAAACAATAGATGATATATTAAGATATTTCAGTGAATAATTTTATGACAAAAGCTAATATATCACGATTAGAAGACATCAATGTTGTAAATAACAAAAATACCGAAGTTACTGTTAATTTACTGCATATGCGCATTTCGACAACTTATGTCTCACCAGTGCAGATTAAAACAAAACATTGGGAAGTCCATTATCGAATACTAAAGCATAGGGGCATTAAAATTATTATGTGAAACAAATTATTATAAAAACGGTTTTTATCACAAAAACGGTATCGTTGTGATTCATTAAACGTTTTTTGTAATAACGCTTTGTGCAATAACTAGTTTAAATATTTTCATGGTTTTAATCTTTATGTGTGTTTTAGGTCTTTCAAAATAATAATCTGAAATAAAAGTAGACAGGTAAATCAAGAATGAAATGTTTTTCCCTGCCGCCTTCCACTTCCTATCTGAACTAATTTTTCCGTCTTTATTTTTTTTCCGAACAAAATAAATCATGATAACAGATTTATATGCGTATTCATTTTTTGTCTCTCCCCTAGTAAAATGATGTCTTTTGATTCTTGAAGTGTTTTAAGATTATGCTTATTTTGTTTCTGAACCGACAGCTCTGTTCTAACTTATTTTACCATTCCAGTGATATAGTGTTTTTAACTAGTTTTACATTTTTCATCAAGAAAAGAAGACAACTTTAAACATTGAAACTTTTTAACAGTAAGTTCGATATTTTTGTTATTTATTGATCGTTTTTTTTTAATAATGCGTTTTTGTATTAACCATGTCTGTGTTGTACTACTTCATATGTGTATAATTTTTTTTCTTCTCTTTGTCTTATTAATATGATGTCTTTGTTTCTTTGCGTTTCACATATTGTTGGATTATTTTTTTCACTGTACCAACTGGTTCTCATATACTTTACCGTTCCAGTCATATAGTGATTTCTGCCAGTTTAAATTTTTTCAATTCAAGAAGAAAACTCAAGCGTATTAACATTGAAATTCTACTGTGCAAAATAAGTATTACAAAAACGGTTTTATATCACAAAACCGGTTGCAACTCCTTCAATGTTTTTTGTAATAACGCTTTTTGTAATAACTTGGTTTATTATAGAAAGTGAGAACCGAACCGTAAATCCAAAACAAATGGTCGAAGGACAACGGCAACATCGGAAACAACAAAGAAACAGAGATACTAGGCAAAACGTTTCTTTCTAGTTTTCATCAATAACATTTATGGACCATTAGAATTACATAGTATAAACATTATTACAAAAAATGGTTGTTTATTACAAAAACGATTGTCCCGCATTTAACGTTTTTTGTAATAAAGCTTTTTGTAAAAATTTGATATACCATACCAGGCGCTCAGTTTTGTCTGATAGCTTTACATTATTTATCAGAAAAATGATCAAAAAATGATAAAAATGATTACAAAACGGTTGATGCGAAAAAGAAATTATTGCAAAAATAGATGATTATTACAATTGATGTTTATTACAAAAACGGTTGTCACATTCGTAACGGTTTCTGTAAATAACGTTTTTTGTAATACTTGAATTATGATATCGTGTTCATAGTTTTTTCTGCTAGCTTTACATTTTTCATCAATACAATAAGATAATTGAAGAATTTAATCATGAAAATTTCATAGGAAAAAAATTCTTCAAAAACGGTTGTTTATTACAAAAACGGTTGTCACTTCTTCAACGTTTTTTTGCAATGATGCTTTCTGTAATAACTTCATTTACTATGCCAGGTAAACAGTTTTTCTACTAGTTTTATATCATTCATCAATATAAGTAGACAAATGAAGTATTACAATATTGCTTTCATGAGAAAAGATTATTTCAAAGAGGGGTGCTACTCATTCCACTGCTTTCAGTTATAACCTATTATTTGCAAAAGCCTTTTTTTTTAAGTAATAACTTTTTGCTGCATAAATCGGCACGATGAGTTACAGTCGTTTTCTCTTCAATGGGGATGTCAATAACTTCAACACCTTGTCAGTACCATGTTAACTGTTTTTCCTTACAACCGTATGTTGTTTATATCATAACTTGGTCTCGGAGAAAGAGAATCATTTGTTCTTATCTTTTACTTATCTTGTCTTTCTATTCATACTAACAAAATTGTTGTGTATTACAAAAACGGTTGTCCCGCATTTACGTTTTTTGTAATAACGCTTTTTGTAATAATTTAATATACCATAACAGACGCTCAGTTTTGTCTGATAGGTTTACATTATTCATCAATAAAAGTATACAACTACAGCAGGGGAACATGTTTTTGGTAAGGAAAAAAAATATTACAAAAACGGTTGATACGAAAACAAAAATTATTGCAAAAATGGATGATTATTACAAAAACGCATGTCACATTCGTAACGGTTTTTGTAATAACGTTTTTTGTAATTACTTGAATTATGATATCGTGTTCATAGTTTTTTTCTGCTAATTTTACATTTTTCATCGATAAGATAAGACAACTGTAGCATGTAGTCATGAAAATTTCATAGGAAAAAAATACTTCACTAACGGTTGTAACAATGCACAGATATTACAGACAGATTACACTGCCCACACCATCTCTGTTGGAGACAAAAGGGGTGTAAAATAGAACGAACTACAAATTTATTTTATGTGACACTTAAGTATATTAATTAACCCAAATTATAACAAGTCGACGGTGGTCAAGTGGTAGCGTGGCGTAGAGAAATGAATATCGAGATTGTGCCTTCCCACCGAGGGATTTGGCTGTTCTTCGAATATTCGCAAATCCGGGGAGATGAACAAGTGTCCACGTTGACTGGATTAAATGAATATATAAGCTGTCTATAAATCCAGTCAACGTGGAAACTTGTTCATCTCCCCGGATTTGCGAATATTCATTTCATTAATTCTAACCCCGTTGGGTTCCTACGATAGACCGTTATATTTTATTTTTTAGGCCCTGTATTAGCGTAAATATTCGCAAATCCGGGGAGATGAACAAGTTTCCACGTTGACTGGATTTATAGGCAGCTAATTTATTCATTTAACTAACAGTCTGCATTCCCTTTCACTTTGTGTAAGAGAATCCATGGTAATTGTTTTGCTTCAAAATAAGAATTAGAGTGAGTACCGATGAAAACCCAAACATCTTATTTGTGCTTCGGTTTTATACGCCCGTCTTTGACGGGACGTATTATGGTATACCGGTGTCCGTCCGTCCGTCTGTCCACACGTCGTACTCTAACTAGAGAACGATTTGAACATTTTTCTTGAAACTTTGCAGGATTGTTAGGTATGACGGAAGAAAGCTCCCTATCGTTTTATTTTGTCGTCGGATTTTTCGTTCCAGAGTTATGGGACTTTGATTATTTCAAAAAAGCTTGAAATTGCAATTTTCGTCCACATGTCGTACTCTAACTAGAGAACGCTTTCAACATTTTTCTTCAAAAAAGCTTTGACGGAAGAAAGCTCCCTATCGTTTAATTTTGTGGTCGGATTTTTCGTTCCAGAGTTATGGGACTTTGATTATTTCAAAAAAGCTTGAAATTGCAATTTTCGTCCACATGTCGTACTCTAACTAGAGAACGCTTTGAACATTTTTCTTGAAACTTTGCAG
>MJUU01017061.1:85226-98356 GCA_002080025.1 Modiolus philippinarum | reverse complement strand
TATATATATATATATATATATATATATATGGAATACTAAAAGCATAATTAAAATCTCGAGAAAGTCAAAATCGACTTAAATAATTATACATGCTGACAAAACATATACATATAAACTTCGAAAACTAATGAAACCAAAAAACAAATCTCAAAAATGTGAACAAGTTTTTGTCTTTTTGTATGAATCCACCTTTGATCTATGTGATAAAAAAATATAGAAAAAAGCCGAAACAGTACAAACAAAAATAAACAACCCCCCAAAAATACAAAAAATGTAAAACAAAAATATAAAATGAAAATAAAACAAAAAACAAAAAATACTATTACTGACCATTAATGAAGGAAAAAAACACAAAAATCTATGAAATTAAAAAGCAATGACAGAGTTAAATGACCACATATATTCACTCTGTCGTGATATAAATTTCCGATCACACCATAATGCACTCGTATATCGATACAAACTAGAAATTATAATACGATGATTTAAATAAGTTATGTTAATCAAATCAAACTGTAATAAATAAAAGTAAAATGTATTTTCTGTACGACAGATACACTGTTAAGATTATTGCCAGTTTTAAAAAAAATGCAAAATATGCTTCCAAGCGATAATTACATTTGGACTTACAAATAACGCGTATCGTTATAAAATTATATGGACAAATAACCATAAAACAATACTGCATTTTCTGAAATTTGAATAAAAAAAAGAAATGTTTTGCAATTTATGCACTTTTCTTCTCATTTTTCAGACAAAGACATAAAAATTGGTAAGTTTTAAAATAAAATATGGAATAAATCTTCTACATAATATATTGGTACTTGCTATATGAAAAAGAAAGGAAATTGGGTAAATGTCAAGGAGACCAACATCCCATCTCCAGGTTAAAATGACCCAAAACAAAGCATATAGGGTTCACCGTATGTAGAACATCGTTGCATTTTATATATTAGATGGAAAAATGTGAGTGTTTTTAAATAAAACGCATCAGAAAGTGAACAAATGTAGAGTTTTAATAGTTGTATATACGCATTAATGTTTTATCAGTAAACTCGTTTTAAATTAAAAGGCATTTGCCCGATCTTCTAAAATCTTTAAAATCTAAAATACTTTAAGACACTTTGTAACACTTCTTTAATATAATAGACATTGTTCCAAACTATAATTGATCATGTCCGTTACCGAAGCAAAGGAATTAAACCTCTTCTTATGGGTTATGATTAGACAAAAGTTTACCCAAAAATGGCTGTACAAGTCGTGATTTGTTTTTTTTTCTAAAAAACTGTTAAATGCAACAATTATCTGACTCCTAGAACTAGTTTATGATTACGACCTACAATTTACACTTACATAGCTAATATTTACCATCTAAATCAACTGAAGCTTTATGTCTTGGATAATTCCTTCAAACTTACTTCAAAAATTATTTATTGTATGGCAATAACACTAGTTACAAATTTTTTCATCGCATATAACATGGTCCGGCAAGGACAAAATAGGTGTAACAAAATTGCAAGTTTTGGGGTATTGTGATTATTTTAATGCTACAAGATGGGAAGATATTAAGTCGATTATTTGTTATCACATAGCCAGTTGTTACCATTTTGGTTATTTTCTCACTATTAACAGCATACTCATACGAGAGTACCTGGAAAGATCGTTATGCTTATGACCACCAAGAGGCTGGTAAATTTTGCCTTTTTTTATCTGCAGAAAAAGTCTGGTAGGGGGTTTGAAAATTTCACGTTACAACCGTAAAACGTATAAGTTTAAAATAGGGCTTATATAAGTGATGCCTGCTGCGCAATCCTATTTTGATTTATTTCTTAGTCTAAATTCCGTAACATTGATGTGTATAGTCATCCTATAGGCTTTATGAATATTCTTTTGACAAGAGATATTGAGAAACGTATTCAAATTTTGATTTCACATTACAGTTTCAATTTGTTTTTGAAAAGAAACTGGGATATTTTTTTCTGATATTAAGGAAATGATTTCAATGCATTGATAATAATTTTTCTTATGCGTTTCTAGTGAACTGTGTTGATATTTTCATAATAATTTTATTTTATCAGAAATGAAATAAAGGGGACAACAGGAAACGCCTACAATGGCTGAAAATTATAATTACATGTCACGATGTGCAAAGGAACTACACAGGAAAAACACAATTAGACAAAAGATAAACATAAACAACAATAGGAACTCGGGACAGCCGGACTTAGTACCGGCACTAGCAAAAGCCAGCGGTAGGGTTAAACCTGTTTATTGGTACCCAAACCTCCCCTTTACTTGTCCCGTTTCCCTATAGTTTAGTAAACATACGAATCAAACCCAATACAGGTAGACTACTAACTCCATGACCACAATCTTGAAAGAAGACAATATGACAAATACGTAATTTTGAAAGATGGGTCGAGGGGTGCTCGCCGCTTAACTGCCGGCAAGCTAAAGGAGCCTAAGAAATTTTTATTTATAACATACTGGTTATTTAGCAATACCAGGATAGGATACCGTATATCTACCATTATTAGGAATTAGGCCGATGAAATAAGGGAAAGAGAGGAAGAACCAAAGCGCAATTGTAAATTAAATTCATAAGTGTTTTGCACATCTCGATAAGCGTTTTTTTTTAATTTTTATTAAATTTATAAGTTCAAATACAGCTAGCAGGTTTTTCATACTTAAGAAAAGGGGTAGGGGCAATAAGAGCTTTATTTGGCCTGAAAAATAAATTTGGTTAAATTCAAAAAATTTTCTCATTGAAATGTTCTATGGGTATTGCTCTTCAGTAAACAGTAACACTTCTCAAATATTAATGTATGATTACTGAGTTTTTGAGCATAGAAGAAAGGAAAAATTGAAGATTTTGTCGAAAAATGACAAATATGACCAATTTTGACTACTTTTTCTGTATAGGAAATATAGAGCACATGCAAGAACCACAAAATATTTATATGATAGGTTCAATTCATTTGTACCAATAAGTGGGTAAATTATCTTATTGGTTCTTGGATGTGCTCGATATTTCCGGTTAGAAAAACTTCGAAAATCTGCCAAATTCGGTATATTTCCATGAAAATGCTTAAAAGTAGATTTTCATGACGTTAGAACTGTACCTATTGTGACGTCATCAGTTCTAACATTTGTATTTTATCTGTAAATAAGATCTCAACTTTGAAACGAACACAAAAGAAAATCTTGAAGTGCAACTTAGAAATTCACTGAAATCTTGGGCCAAATCCACCCCTTATCGCATCTTGTCCTTTCTTCAGAGTCTTAGTCCCCGAGGGTATTCACCAACCCAGTAGTCAGTACTCCGGTGCTGACCCGAAAACCGATATTATTGAAACTTGCAATATCTAAATTTTATAAAATTCTGTTTAAAACTAAGGAGTATCTCCCTCGTGCATAGCTCTGTCCTTAGCTGAATTTTGGCTTTTCTATTTAGATCCTTTTGGTTATTTGTTCTTTATCAGCTTTGACACGTTTTAGGTTATTGGACCTCCAAATGTTTTGGTTTTATCTGCACTGATGAGACAAAAGTTGTCGAAATGCGCATATGCAGAAGATAAATTAACAGTTACTTCGGTATTTTTGTTATTTTATATCTCTCAAAATGTTCGAAAAGTGTACAAAATAGACTTCTATGGAAGACTTCAGGTAGTTCGAGCAAAATAAAAATATCAGACATATTTTTTTTTCATTCTAAGATATTTTGTAGTTCTTAGTCCATTGTTCCAAAAAATAAATAAAAATGATGTCACCGATCATCTTTTCCTGTTATCAGGCTATAAAAATCTGGTCAAATTCAGTATTTTCAGTGATATTTACAAAGAATATATAGGTGAATGTGAGTACAAACTTATTGTTTAGCTTTCATATGAAATAAATATCAGATAGATTTTTTTATATTTTTTAATATTTCAGAGGTATATACTTCAGCCGTATGTTGAACTTAAAAAATCAATATGTCACCGTTTGATTAAGAAAGATATTTTATATAATTTACGAAGTAGACAATATTTACTGGAAAAGAGAGCTAATTCGCGGGAAAATGTATGTCAATCTATTATGACGTCATATTGAAAAGGCCAAATAAGGAATATTCCGGCTTGAAAATCAAGTCAATTCCGCATCCGACTTGTGTTTTACAAATGTGTCAATCGAATGCGCCGTGTATTAGTGTAAATCTACCTTAAGTGAATAAAAATATATTATTATATCTAGAGAAAACATGTTGAGATGAAGAACAACAATAAAAGCGTTGTTCCTTTACTTGGTTGTATAGTGTATTTGTAGTGACCATGCCTTATGTGCGTTTACTCCATTTCCTTTCATTGTTAATGTCTATAATTTATATATGAATATAAGTAAAACATAAATAATAATTACAACCGTACGTACTATTCCTGTCTAATGGATAACATGTATGTAAGATATAATACTGAGCTTGATAAAGTATGTATATATTCGTCTTATATAAGGAACAGAGTAAAGCCCTTGAAGAATTTGGGGTGTCGATTTCAAGGGGTAATAATAATTTCATTTATATAGATATTACAAAATTTACATTCCAGTAAGTTAAGTTATCCGTTTGTCTCTTTTTAGGATTTTGAAAAATAACATACTAATATTATAAATGCAATAAAACCGAACATTTTCCCATTTTTCTCAAATAATTCATGGCAATGAGTGACAAAATGGCAGTTCATGGATCGGGCGTTTACCCCCAAAATAGTATATGGACCGTACACAGTCACTTTGAAATATAAATAATGATTGCACATGAGTCATCTAAAAACGCGAAAACAAAAAGCATCGAATGATATATATATATTACATAGATAGATTAAGTTTAAATAAAGAAGATATTACGTCTACCTGTCTTTCTTTAAAACGTAAAGACATGTACAGATGTTATGGACTCTAACATTTCAAAAAAAAAAAAAGATTTTACGATAACGTCTTTGAACAAATACATTTTTTTCATCCAAGAATGCAAACCGAACTTCGATTTCCTCTAAAAAAATAGAATTTTTAAATGTAAAAACATGTATCAAAAACGGAATTATTAAAACTGAATTATATACAAAAGAGACAGATGCTCATCAATATCTACACGCGCAATCCAGTCATCCGACTTCTGTGAAAACGCCATTCCTTACGGCTTAGGAGTAAAAATTAAAAAAATATGTTCAGATGAAAAGGATTATCAAAAAAGGGATTTTTAGTGAAAAAACATCTAAAATACAGAGGATATAGGGACGAAAGTATTGAAAACTGGCTGAAGAGAGAGTGGCACAGGGTTATTTTCGTGCAGCGTGTTTGCCGTTTTTTATTTCACGTGTTGCTGGAGGATCGTTATTTGCAAACCAAAAAATTGCGTCGTGCAAGCCCATTTCTAATTATTCGTTCCACGTGTTGAGACATTTTATTTCTCATACATCCGTGCACGGTCGCTCCTGTAAGACAAGTACGTGCGTTAACTGTGTTACCTGTGTGTAGAGATCTTATTTAGGCCTCTCTGATTCATCTAAACTGTCCGCTTCCGGTAAAAGAAAAAAAAAAAAAAAAAATACCGGCGCTAAATTTCATCAAATGCTCGTTTAATAAGCTTTTGCATCTACCACTTTGTTTTGCAGCATATTCCAGTGATCTACTATTCTTTGGCTAAAGTTGTATTTTCTTCTATTGGTGCGACATTGTTGTTTGTATATCTTGATACCTCTGGTAGTTGATTCACTTCTCATTGTTAGCAGGGTTATGCCTTTATCTGTTTGGTCTATGCGCTTTATAATTTTGAATGTTTCTATCGTGTCTGCTTGAATACGCCTATATTGAAGTGTTGGTAGGTCTAGAAATCTTAATCTATCTCCGACTTTAAATGTTGTAAACTCTTAATTATTCTTGTACCCCTTCTTTGAACGTTTTCTCGAAGGTGGCTTCCTTTTTGTTCATTTCTGCCCAGACATTGCTCGCGTATTCTAGGTGTGGTCTAACTTTGCTTTTATTCAGTGTTAAGAAGATGTCTTTATCAATATATTTGAAAGATCTTTTAACTATACCTAGTCTTTAACTTGGCAATTTATATGCTGTTGGAAATTGAGCTTGTTGGCAATTATAATACCTAGGTCTTTTCCCTCACTAGATGTTGTGATTATTTCATTATCCATGTTGTATCTTTACCCAGTTTCATGACCAAAGTAAAGATGTTTACATTTTGACTTGTTGAATTTCAGTAACCATGTGTTGAACCAGTTAATTAAATTGTCTACATCTTTCTGCAGGCTATCCACATCATCTTCAGTATTTATCACTGCATGTAATTTAGTGTCATCCGCAAACAATTTTACTATGTTATCAACTACGTTTTGGAGGTCATTAATGTATATTGTAAAAAGAATAGGGCCTAATACTTCCGCTTGTTACTTGTCGTCCTATGCAGGGTTACTCTTTGTTGTCTATCATGTAGGAAATTTTGTAGCGATGTATGGAGTTTATTCCATAACCTTTAAGTTTCTGCAACAGTCGCTGGTGTGGAACTCTGTCAAAGGCTTTTTGGAAATTGAAATAGATGGCATCAATTAAGTTTTTGCTGTCTAGATTTTCCGTCCAATTTTCCATAACATCTATCATCTGCGTTGTACATGATTTTCCTTTCCTGAAGCGGTGTTGATGTTTGGTAAACAAGTTATTTTCTTCTATATGTTCCATTAATTTATATCTTATTATTCTTTCAGTATTTTGCATAATTAGACTATATACGAACTCTTGTATCATGATTTACCAGACCACGTCACAGTATAGAAAACGTTACGTCATAAAGCCTAAGACGTCATGAAACAATGTTTTTGAAGTATATTCTTGGTCAAATTGGGCGCACACGTTTATAACGTAGGGCGGACAAACAACAGCTTGTGAATCTAAATACCAGAACTCGGATATAGTCTATTGGTTTATAGTTAGAAGCTTCATATCTGGTGCCTTTTGTATTAACATTTTCACGTGCATTACCTAATATCCACAACATTTTAACTGAAAATTTGAAAACTCTTCATCAATTTCCATACATACAAACAGTTTTCCAGGAACCGCCGCTAGTTTCATTTAGGAGAAACAAAAATATCAAGGATATCTTGGTTCACAAAAAACATAATCTTTATTTTACAAAACTGGAAAGGGATGTCGAAAATGTGGCAAAAAATTGTGCTTTGTGCGAAAACATTATTGAAACGCAATTGTTTCATGACAACGAGGGTAAAGAATTCAAAATTCAGGGAGAGATAAAATGTAAAGCAACGAGCGTTGTAAACTTTATTTTTTGTTCGAAGTGCAATAAAACCATTTATGTTTGGCAAACAGGCGATACGCTATATCAAAAACAGATTTTAAATTTTTCTAAAATAAGAACTAAAAAAACTGATGATCCCGTGGCTAAGCATTTTACCCTGAAGGTCAATGGTATAGAAAATCTACACGTAACAGAATTGAGAAAATTAAATGGTTTCACAACTTTACGGGAAGTAAATGAATCGTTACTGATAAAAACAATTCAACACCAGACTAAATGTCAAATACGCTAATTAAAGTAATTTTACTTAGGAATCTTTGTACTTAAAATATGACGGCGGATTTCTGACCTATTCTATTATTGTTGTAGACGTTAACGGAAAAATCTTGTTTTTAATGACGTTAGTTTCCATAACATCTGTACAATCCAAATAAATTCCCTGAGAAAGGGCGATTGGAAATGTACGTTTACAGTTTTTTAGTATTTCAATAGAAATAGAGACTTTATATAAACTTTATGTCCGTATATTTGGTTCTCTTAGTTTCATTTTTCACGATTGACTCAGTCCTGTTGCTAACTGGATTTTACTGTTGTTACAATTGTTTTTTGATTTATCACATTTGCTAGGGGGGAGGTTCGGGCCAAATAAACTAGCTAACCCCGCCGCAGCATTTTTGAGGCTGTCCTAAGTCAGAAAATTTATTAAACCTTTGTATGTCTTGTCTGTTTTCTACCTAAGTTTACTTTATGTCTAGGATGGGGTTTATTTTCCTGAACATGATAAATTTTTATTTAGGGGCCGACTCCGACCTGCCGTTGGGTGTTTGGTTTCCTCACCGTTCATTGAAGATCTTATGGTGGCTTTCAGTTGTTTTTACCACCTTTGGGCGCTGTCTCTTTGATACATTCCCCGTTTCCCTTCCCCGTGTTTCCATTTTTTGTATGTATATACATTTCAATACGTCTACCTCTCTTTCTTTGAAATGTAAATACATTTATCACCCGATATAACTCCCGGTTTTCATTGGAGTTCCAACTATGAAGGCTTTAGTTTTTAATGTCCGTGCATTGTAGCTGTTCCACGTCCTTGTTTTGTCTTTGTTTTTCTGTTGCCGTTTTTGCCATGTCTTTGGACTTCGATTTTTGTTGTCATCTCTTGCCTTGTTCCTCCGGTATTCTGCTACAGTTGTTATTTATAAAAAAGTGAATTCTTCCACAAAGATAAAGATATATGAAAAACGAATGAAGAATGCAAATTTCTTAGAAGTATCTGTTAAAACACCATACATTACAGTTAAATTCACATTATCATTTGTCTTCCCAGTTTCAACGTTCAACGTATCTGCAGGGAAATAACATTAAGGGCGACGTCGTTAATAGTGACGGTACAATAAATATTTTTTCACCATATTTTATTTACCTTTGGTTTGAACATGTTAATAAACCGTTTTTCTTTTATAATTCTTTCACTTTCTGTTCGTTCGTAGAAAATATGAAATAAGAACTTATATATATCGATCCTGAATAATGATACTGCATACAGGTTATATATTGCTCTAACAAAAAACAACACAACAAGAATTTCCATGGTTTTTTATCAACTCAGTAGTACTTTCACGTCTATATTGACGATCTTCAGTTTACTCTTACTTTCGTTTTAAATCTATTTTTATAACGTTAGGTCTATTTTTAACGTTACTAAGTCGTTCATTGTTCGTAACGTCACTTGACGTTACTTAGTTACTTATGTATTACTGTTCACCTAAAGATCGTCAATGTCGACGTGAAAGTACAAAAGAGTTAATACAAACTATGGAAATTCGGTTTGTGTTGGTTTTTTTTTGTTAGACCAATATATAACCTGTATGCAGTATCATTAAATAAGTTAAGGGGATACGATACAGTACCAATGACAGATAATAACGTTGTCGAATCTGGACTGTTGTTTTCATGACGTTTTAGTTTAGAGCGCGACGTCATAAATACCGGACTACATGTATAATAAATCTGTGGTTATATGATTTGCTCATAATGCAAAAGGGGACGTTGCAGCTCAAGACTCAAACTAAAACCAGATTGCTAAGACCTCCTTTCGGCATCGTTTACTATAGAATCAATTTTTCCCAACAAAAATTTCAAATCGTTTAAAACAAAACACTTGTTACAATTTTTAAACAAACGCACTGTAGAATTTTATTTATGAGGTAAATTACCACTACTGGAATAGAAGTCTGTGAAAATTCTTTGAAATTTCACGGGTCATTAAAATCTCCCCTACGTATTTCTATACCCAATGTAAATTTTCTCCCTTGAAAATGGTGTTAATAAGTATCTAAAAATTGCATATCGATTTGTTTTCTTGCTTATTTATAGAAAAAGACAAGTTACCTTTCATGGAATGCCACAGAATATGAGTAATATATGAAATACCTAAATACATCATCGAAAAACGAATACCGAAGCAAAAGGTCGAAAGGGTAAATTCCTAAATAAACAAGTGGGAAAATTCGACAAAGACACACGAATTAAACAACTGAATGTAGGAATGAACAATATCGCCACAAATTAAAAACGTGATATCCAACATATTCTAATAAAAAATCTGGCCTAATTTTTAACGCATTTGAATTTTCACGGGATGCTTTGAAAAATTCCATGAAAAGGGCTTTTTACATTACAATATTTTCACGGGGTTTCATGGGTAAAATGCAAAATGGCCTAAGCTGTGACAATGTTTTATCAATAAATAATAGGCTAGAATATGATATTGAAGAGGCATAATTACCTTACACATGTATGATAAAATTATCCCATTAAACGCATTTAACTTTAAATTAGGATCTGTATGATCTTTTTCGAGACAACGGAAAAGGACATTTATTTCACCGAGAATTCGGGAAAACACTTGTCAGGAACGGTCATTTTCATTTTTGGGAATGACTGAGAGAATCGTACATTTTTTTCTCGGGAAGTCGGGATCAAAACCCCTCCGACCCATCCCCGTAAATTAAACAAACACCATAAGCAATGAATTATATTTGTTTCATTAAAGGTCGATAGGTGAAACCAGGGACTCAGTCACTGTATACAGATCCCTATACTTGAACAGCAGTAGTAGGGAAATATTTTTTTTCCAGTCAACAAAATCACAAGAACGATCTAGTAGGTATTTTACTGATCTTTGTGGATGTCTTATGTAAAACGACGTTTTTCCAGGCGAAATTTAATGCAACGTCATTTCGCGCCAAAACCGGCTCAAAACATGCTCATTTGTAGTGATCAAAAATGCCAGTTTTCTCTCTGTACTTTAAAATAAGCACATGGAAACCCATTTTTTCAAAGCGAATTTTAGTAGAGTGATGTTTTGCGGAGATCTCTGCGAATTATGAAGAAAAAACCAGTTCACAATTTTTTTCTATGTGAAATTTTAACTACGAAAAATGAACGTTTATTCTATGAATATTTACATTAATAAATGTCAATGATGAAATTTCGATATACCTACCTTCTTCGGAAATATCTCAAAAAACCGGAAACAATTAGCTTTCTCAGTTTAACAGTTATGACATTTTACACATTGCTGTAAAAATACAATATTTACGAAATATTTTTGAAAATGGACAATTTTGAATCGCAATTATCTCGAAAACGAAGTCATGAAAGTATACTTTTCTTTGCAGATTTGGAAAGAACATGTTCAAATTGACTTAATTTCAAAATTTCGCGAAAAAATCAGTTCAGGATCTTTACTGTATCGTATCCCCTTAAATACAAAATATTGAATAAAAACATTAAATAAAAATATTTATACAAAGTGTCGAGGGCTACAGTTTGTATAAACATTTGTAGATTAGTCATTGTAAATATGTTTTGTTTGATTGTATTTTTAACTTTTTTATTGTGTTTTGATGAGAGCCGGATTTAAGTCTAATGCCTGATTTCTTGTCAAAAAATCATTCTTATTGCCTGACTGCTCATTCATTAATTTTTGGCAATTTAAACAAATAGTGTTTAAAGCAAATTTCTATATTATAGTAAAATAAGTGCAAACATTTAAGGATTTTGGAAACTGTGTCTGACTTTCGGAATTCTCTTATTTTATCCACCATGGTATATTAAAAAATTTTGCACACTGACCCCCATTTTTCTTTTCAAAATTTGATAGTTTACATCTTGAATAGACTTCTGACAAAATATGAAATTCTTGATATTCCTTCATTGCATTTAAGAGATTGATTGCCTAAATGCAAATTGAATTAAAAGTCTAGAGGAGTCCGGTTTCCCGCTAAAATTTCAGGGGTCCGTTGTTCAACTTGTGATTAGCACTAACACGGTGTTAAATTATGCTAATCAAATGATTAAAATTAATCAAATGATTAACGTGTTGCTCAACTCTGTATTAAATTTAATCACTTGATTAAGATGTCATAAAACTAAAACACCCAATAAACCTGTATTAAATTTTAATCAGTGTATTAAATATGGCCGACGATGTCCTTTTCTTGAATATTGGGGGAAAACTTCAGAGGAAAGACAGAGTTTTTAGACTGAAAAATCCTCTTGATATGGAATTTTCGGACATACAACTACGACAGCGATACCGATTTGGAAAAGACAGCATACAGTATATTTGTGATTTGTTGCGACCAGATCTGCAGCCACAGACTGACAGAAGGACAGCTCTATCAACCGAAGAACAGGTGTTGATTGCCCTAAGAGTATTCGCCAGTGGATCACATTTACAGGTTATTGGTGACACCATGGGGTATGACAAGTCGACGGTATCTCGAGTACTAGACAAGGTGTCAGACGCCCTTGTAGCAAAGAAAGATTACTTCATAAAATGGCCATCCAACAATGCAAAAATTTTTGAGATAAAAAGCAGCTTCTACGAAAAGGCTCGTTTCCCAAATGTAGTGGGATGCATTGACTGTACACATATTCCAATCCAGGCGCCAGTGGATGACGAACCTAGTTACGTGAATAGAAAAGGTTTCCACAGCATCAATGTGCAAGGGATTTGTGATAACAATTGTAAGTATCAAAAATATGATTCAAATTTACAGCATTTTCTGTATCTAGTGGTTAAAAATGTGTTCCATATAGAAAACATCCGGTTCAGAATATAGGTTGTAAAGCTAAAAATAACTTTGGAAATAACCACCTATACTCTGTTTCAGAATTTGCGATGCTAAATGTACCTCGATTTCTTCTGCCTCTTTGGTGAACTTATATATTTTTATATATATTATAACCGTTCTGATGACTTAAAAATGCAGTAAAATTCCAAATATAATGCGATATTAATTCGTTCAAGTTCATGAGAGACAGAAGATTTGGGTTTTATTTTCCACTAGTGTCAACAGAAAGAATTACCTATCACCCCAAAAAGGTACTTTCCATAAGCTTATTCCTGAAATAGTTGTGTTAAAGAGTGAACAGAATTATTAGAGGGGAACGTTTTTTTTTGTGTTTTTTTTTTTGCCAGATTATTTTCCCCATTCACTCCGTATGCTAGGAACTTTTGTTGAAAAAGGCTTTTTTCTAACTTTATCTAATGAACAGATTCGGGGCCAGATTATTTTTCCCGTGGGTTCTGATTAGACAATTTTTAAGGGGAAGGCAAACACCGGGCTAGACATTTTTTTCTAAAGAACCCCTGAAAATTAAATAATATACATATTGGAAAATGTCAATTAATTTTCTGCCACTGTAATTTTTTATCCCTCCAAATACCAAAATTGGAACAAAGAAATATAAAACCAGCAAGGTACAATGGACAGATTGAGGCCCAGATATTTTGCAACCCAGGCTCTGGTAAGAGATTTTTTTT
>MJUU01017061.1:2843-69552 GCA_002080025.1 Modiolus philippinarum | reverse complement strand
AAAAAAATATTTTAAAAACGAGAGTATAATTTTATTTTAAGATGTAGATCTATTTATGGTACTGTATTTTGTGAGGTCTATTTTAAGAACAATGTTTATGTTCAGTTTGTTGGTGTGAATGAGACAGACAGAAACGGGTCGTTTTAATTATAAAAGAAGCACTTTATTAGTTTTTGTACCATCATTAAATCTTGTTGTTTCTATTCCTCCAGGAACTCCAGTAAAACTGCTGCAGTTCTCCATTAAACCGATCATTCTCTCAATGTTTTCCGATGGTTTTTTTGGAGGGGGGCATCCACCCGTTCTCTTACTTTCTTTTCTTTGTTCTATGAAAGCCGATTTGGCTTTAACTTGTAAATTCCGCCATTTGTCCCGGACCTCTTTTTGCGTTTTAGTGGCTACTCCTACTGCATTTATTTTCCCTGTAATTTTGTCCCATACTTTGTTTTTTTCTTGGTTTGTGACCGCGGACGAATGTTTGTCCCGAAGTAGATCAAAATTTGCTTCTACTTCATTCTGAAGTACAGATTCTTCCATTGAAGAAAAGTTAGGCTTCCTAAGCCTTGGCAATTTTTTTGGAATTACTTCAGTGTCCTCTTCCATGTTTGTCTGTCTGTTGCCAGGAAGTGCAAGGTACTTGCCTAAGGCATCATAGGTAATGTTGCCTTATGGGAAGCATAGCACTGCCTAATCAAGTGATTAAATTTTAATCACTTGATTAGCTAATGCAATGATTAAAAAAAGTCCAGCAACATATTTTAATCATTGCATTAGCTAATCATGTGATTAGGAGTTAATCGCATGATTAGTGCTAATCACTTGATTAGTTTAATCATAAGTTGAACAACGGACCCCAGGCGTTTAAATCTCAAAAATGGCCACACTGACCTATCAATATTTTTTGCCTAAAATGATGTATGATCCATATTCTTTTGAATAAAAATATTAATTTTAAATCCTTGATATAATAAACTTGAGGAGTGACCATCCTTAAGGAATAATTGATTTATGAATGTGACATGTGAAGAATAATGTATAATTTAAATTACAATAGAAATCATTTTATAATTAAATACTTTCTGATGTAAGCGCGACTCCGACTGTTAGTAAAAGTTTTAAAGACAAAGACGGAATTGAAAACACAAAGTAAAAAGACTTTACTAAAGTTCGACACAGAAAATTAAAAATGGGACCAAAATAAAAAGAGGTGAACGGATAGAATAAGTATCACCTGTGTCTTATAAGACGCCTGTAATTTTGAATATGTAAGTTCGGTAAATAAAGTGAAATTCAATACAAATAAAAGAGTAATAGAACAAACTTATGTTGTTAAAGGGAAATATCTGATGTGAACAGAGAAACGGGTATAGTGTAACGGTCTATAAAATAGTGATGGTGACCATAAAACTTCTTTAAAGTTGAATAAAGGTAAAGTGGTATATATCCTTGTTCAAGAGCCTACCGGTAAGCAACATAGCTTTTGCCAAAACTAAGTTAATGAAGCCTTGTGTAACTGAAAAGGATAACTCAAGCATGAGTAAATGATTTTAGTCTCGCCCGCGACGAAAGGCGAGACATATATGTACAAAGTATGACGGCGACGGCGTAAACTTTAATGTTAAATTTTTGTGATTAGGTCAGTTTCTCAGTAACTGCAAGTGGTAGGTCAATGATGTTTGGTATATGGTTGGTCTTGGGTAGTACATGACAGTCTGTAATATGGTTTTGGTCCGTGATCTCAATTTCACGGTCTAGTAAGCATGTTAAGTTTTTATGATTAGGTCAGTTTCTCAGTAACTATAAGTGGTAGGACAATGATATTTAGTATATTGGTTGGTCTCGGGTAGTACATGGCTGCCTGTTATATGGTTTTTGTCTGTGACCTCAATTTCACGGTCTAGTGAGCATGTTAAGGTTTTCTGATTAGGTCAGTTTCCCAGTAACCACAAGTGGAAGGTCAATGATATTTGGTATATAGGTTGATCTTGGGTAGTACATGACAGTTTGTCATATTATTTTTGTCCTTGACCTCAATTTCACGATCTAGTGAGCATGTTGAGTTTTTGTGATTAGATCAGTTTCTATGTAACTACAAGTGGTAGGTCAATGATATTTGGTATATAGGTTGGTCTTGGATAGTACATGGCTGCCTGTTATATTGCTTTTGTCCTTGACCTCAATTTCACGGTAAAGTGAGCATGTTAAGTTTTTTTCTGATTAGGTCATTTTCTCAGTAACTATATGTGGTAGGTGAATGATATTTGGTATATAGGTTGGTTTTGAGTAGTACATGGGAGTGTGCTATATGGCTTTTGTCTGTGACCTCAATTTCACGGTCCAATGAACATGTTAAATTTTTTGTTCTTAGTTTTGTTTCTCAGTAACTATAAGTGGTAGGTCAATGATATATGGTATGTAGGTTGGTCTTAGGTAGTTCATATCAGTCGGTCATTGGGCTTTTGTCCTAGACCTCAATTTCACGGTCTAGTTAGCATGTTAAGATTTTGTGATTAGGTCATTTATCAATAACTATAAGTGGTAGGTCAATGATATTTGATTTATATGTTGGTCTTGCATAGTACATGACAGTCTGCTATATGGCTTTTGTCTGTGACCTCAATTTCATGGGCCAGTGATCATGTTACGTTTCCTAGTATCTATTATTAGTATTATTGTCTTAGATGGAAGATGACAGCCTGCCATTTGGCTTTAGCCCTCAGCTCATTTTCATGGTCTAGTGAACATGTTTGGTTTTTCAGTATCTATCAGTGGTAGGTCATTTATATTTGGAATTTTGGTTTTGGGTGATATGTGACAGTCTGATATATTGCTTTTGTCAGTTTATCTAATTTCACAGTCTAGTGAACATGTTAAGTTTTCTGATTTAGGCAGTTTGAGTTTTCACATCAATTTTGCGATCAAGCAGGGACGGGCGAGACATCATTTTGTGTCCACACTTGTTTGGTAAAAGCCTCTGTTATGCTAATGGGAATATTAAAGTCAACATCGTCCATAGATACAAAATTATGCTTGCAAATGCTAATTTGGTTAAAATTGTAAGTGTGGTGCGTTGTCCCATCCTTAGTAACAGTTCTTGAAATGTCAGACTAACTAACCTAAGCTGCCATCAAAGACAATATCATAGCATGCATTAATTGATATCTTAATACATTCTAGATTATCATGTAAATTTGAAGTCAAATTTGTACTACTGTAAACCAGAAATTTTTCGGCAATATTTTCAGCTGGGTTGTTATCAACCATTCAATTACATCCGATTTCAAATATCGTTCATGCGAGAACTTCCTAAGGTAATCAAGGACGTTAAACACCTTCCAGTTAGTCCAATTTCAAAATATCAAATCTTCAACAGAAAGATAAAACAGTTGTTAGAAACAAATCTCAATGCAAAGTTGAAAATAAAAACATTCATCCTTATATTTACATCAGCCTAGTGACTAGTGTATATCATATCACTTTCTCTTCAACAATAATTCTTTTTAACATTATGAATTATTTGGTCAGGCAATAAGAATAATTTTCTTGAACAAAAATCAGGCTAAGACTTAAATCCTAGGTATAGGGCCTGTAAGTCTCGTACAAAATTGGAACTTCCGGAATCAAAAAATGTACCCTGAAGTTACATTTTAAGCAAAGATATATGACGTTTCAAACAAAAATTTGAACGTCATAATCCTCAGACGTCATTTTTTGTCGGAAAACCATTTCAAATTGACTGCTTATCGTTGATTCTCGTGAGTCACATGACGAGACTTACAGACTTACAGACCCTATTACAAAATGTAAGCAAAATGCCAAACTTATCTTAGGCTTTTGGTCTAATGACAAGGCATTTTCTTAATGCCAAGGATTAAAGCTTACTCATGCCTAGTTTCACCTATTGCTGCTAACATATACGTCTAAAAACAGCGACAAACTTCGAAATTTTATGCGTACCTTAGGATATATATATTTCATTTTAGGAAACATCAAATTCATACAAATCTTCACATGGTTGAAGGCATTGGTACTAGAATATATAGCTACGAATATGGACTAAACAATTGGCCATTTAACCAGAGCTTTGTTAGACATTACATTTTTAAGGGACAAAATACCATTTGCAATACCGTTGATCCATCAAATGATTACATAAGTCCAGTCTGTATTGAGATTCCAACAATAACTGTACCAAGTGACATCTGTTCTGACGACAATGGACATATATATGTTAGTGGTCAATATTCACACAATATACACCGACTTACAGAGGATGGAAAAGTCTTAGATATACCACTACATAGTCAACATGGGATGAAACATCCAGTCGCCATGTGCTTCAACAAGACATGTACAAAGTTTTATATTTCAAACGAGTTTGGCGCTAACATCCAAATTTACGATGTAGTTTAAGAATTTTAAAACTATTTCTCTTACAAAAGCGCGGAAGAAGCTAAATGTATATATTATAATGAATAAATATCAAAATGAAATAGAACAGCACTGTTTAGTTTTTCTACTCGTAGTGAGTTGGTACAAATGAAGATACTATCTAATTACTTCAATTTTTAACCGTAAACCTTCTTTTTTGTTCAATATTTGAAAACTGACAGGTACATAAACACATAAAAATGTTGGGTTTCCCCACCGTTCATTGAAGATCTTATGGAGGCTTTGAGTTGTTATTACTCCCTACTCCCATGTGGGTCGTTGTCTCTTTGACACAATCCCCGCTTCCCTTCTTTTTTCTGTTCTATCTCGTGATTATTACTCGGCATCTCGTTGCCCAACACTTATGACAAAACCTTCGCGTTTTCCTTCTTGCTTCTCGTGAAATTGTTTTGGTTTGTTTTCATCTCGTTGCCAGGACGTAGTAAACAAAAAAGCATCATAGAAACAACAGATAGAGTTCCTATCGTTATTTACGTTGATCTCTAGTCTTGGTATGTGTTTTTTACTAGTGAAATTCCTCTGTGGATTGTATCATGCGATTGTAATTTTCGGCTATTGTAGGTGTTTACTGTTGTCTTGACTTAATAATATACTAAATAGTTAGATGTGAAAATTCAAGAGAATCGGTTTTCTGTTCAAGGTATTTAACCTTGTGTTTATGACAGCGATGTATTGATCGATTGTCCCGTGTATGAAAAGATATTTAAAAATGACGATATTTTGATAATCATTTTGATAATTTTTCCTCGAAAATTTGTTGTATATGTTTGAAGATTGACATGAATGTTCTATGGAGTCATTCTGACGTAATAGGCTTGCTGGTAATTTCAACGGGGAGAAACATTCAAGATGTAGATGAAATCAAAAGTAGAGAGATGTGCCGCCTGCAAAACTATTTTTACTTGGAATATTGCTACAAGGAAAAAGGAATTTTACTATCGGAAATGTGTTTTCATCGCATTTGTCATATAGCTTAGTTTAAAGTCTACAATTATTATTTCAAGACAGGTGTCAAGTAATTAGGCCGGTGTGAACGTGCCCTTTATATCCTTAATTTAAAGCTCTTTCGGATAGATCGGATGAAATATTACTAAAGTGAGAGAGTTATTTACTAACAAAACATCATCTTTATAACGGGATCTAAAATTAAGGGATTTGACTAGTTTTAATTTTTATTTTGAAGAAAACCTTTGACTGCGACAAAACCGGACTTTTCACTGGCAGTGTGACGGGTGCCGCGCGTGGGGCAGATCACTTACCTTTCCGGAGCACCTGGTGATACCTCAGTTTTTATAGGGGTTCACAATGCTAGTGCTTTAGTTTTATGACATCCTTGTTCTTTTTTGTTTATTTGTTTTGTCTTTGTCATACTGTCTCAATTCGTGTTGCTGTAAATTGCCGTGATTTTGGATTTATGATTTTAGAATTTCCCCCTTTCCTCGTTCTTGCTTCGGTATTCGTTTGCCGATGTATTTGATAAATTCAGACTCTACTCGGATAGAACAGGTACACAGTTAATTGAAATTTAAATAACATGTCCAATAAACAAGATATTGTTCTATATTTTCGTTCACAGGGAAAAAGGTTTTAGAAAACAATGGCAGTCGAATGCCTCAAGAACAAACCACAGGATTACACAAATTAAAGCCCAGAGACTCCCTGTTTGACAGAGCTTGGAATATTTCGGATGTAAAAGCATGTTAGAGTACTTTCCTTCGTATTTTTCTCTTGAATCGAACAGTCCTGCTTAGTGCTTTTCAAGGGTACCTACCCCTATCTCCTGACATCCGACACTTTCCAAAAACTATTGTTTCTGAAAATGCAAGTTTGAATCTATAAGTACGATTCAGCAAAAGTTAGTTGTTTTGGAAGTGTTTTTTCGATATTACTTATTTTTACTGCGTGTACATGTTTTATGCAAATCCTTTTACTGCTAAGGCTACCATTTTAGCCGAGGTAGTACTATTTTTTCCCGTTAGCAGTTTCTACAGTGATAAAGTTCAAATATATTGTAGGCACAGATAAATTCCAAAAACTAAATAACATTTATCTAGCATATTTAAAGTTGAAGGTATTTAAGATAGCAAGACAAAGTATGATGTTTGGTTGAGAATATCAGTTATGTATAAGAGCTAAAATACGTTTTTTTTTCACATATAGAAAAATTCACACGTTTTCCATTTTTTTTTAAATATCATAAAAGGACGACTGCCTGATTTTGGGATGGGGGCAATTTTCCGTTGACATACCATTTTACTGTCACGCTCATCTCTTATAAAACATTACTCATTTTTTTCAAATGTCACCATAGTATTGTAACCACGCCGGTAGGACGGAGTTTGAATTACTCCAAGATGGACGTACCGGAGTCGGATCAGTTAAGTCTGTACCATGTTTTTACACTTTTAAAAACAATTTTGTGAATTATATTTTATCTCACTTAAAAGTCGTTAACATATATTTATAATTGTTTGTCATACACAGAAATTTTCTCTCATTTTCAAATCATTGCCATTGATTTTTAAAATGTTAATTTTAATCATTTAATAGCAAATCGTTGTTGACAAATTAGGAAAAGTGATGTAAATAGCGTATTTATATACAACACATGATCCGTCTAAGAACCGGTTTGGATTGTAAACAGATATGTTCAGTTTACGGTTTGATTTATAATAAGAAACGGTTTGGAAAGTATAATGATTTTTAAAAAGTCTCATTCTGACTGTACTTTCCAATTAGGGCATTATCTGAAATATAGTTTTCAGGAAAATGTGTTCGGCTCAAATTAGGGACCATAAAAAGTTGTCTTACTTGTCTGCGTGCATAATCCCCGTTAGAAGCACTCAGAGGTAGATGCTGTGTTTTCACTCGTCGTGAAAATTTCATCAAATGGATAAAATCTGGAACACCCAACCGCTGACTTTTGGCAGTGTCGGTACTAAGTCTCCTATCGCTGTTTACGTTTGTACTATCGTCTTTCACTTGTGTTTTTCTTGTGCAGTTTCCTTGTGGATTGTGGCTTTGGATTGATAGTTTAGCATATGTATTTTATATTATTTGGGGATATTTTCATCACTGGTAAGCTAATTAAAGATTTTCTTTCATAGCCAGTATAGAAATAAACATTCTGTATTAGATGTCAAAGGAAGACACTAGTTGTCTAATTTGTCCCTGAGGACGACTTCTTACAATTATTTGTTAAGTCCAGGAGAAAAAAAAACTCATAAAACCTTCATGCATTTATGTGCGAGATGGAGAATTTGATAAGTTAATCTGCTTTATGTTTGTTCTTCGCCTTTATATGTTTAAGCTCACCTGGCTTAAGCCAGGGTGATCTTTCACCATCACTTTGCGGCCGTACATCGTCCGGTGTAAACTTCTAATATACACATCTTCACCTCCGAAACTTCTGACACAAATGGAACCAAACTTGGCCACAATAGTATTTGGGTGGTCCCCTGGGAAAAGTTTCTTTTTTAGATCTGTGCTATATTCAAGATGGCTGCCAATGGGAACATATTTTTAACAATCTTCCTATGTAAAACACATTCAAAGATATTTTCATCTGAATCAGCTGCGCCCATTGGAACCAAACCGCAACAATAGTCCTTGGGTGGTCCCCCGCAAGAAAGATGTTTTCAGATCCGTATTGTATCAAAGATGGTCTCAAGCCGGAACCATAGTTAAACCTTTGCACCTATGGGAAAAACATTCAAAGACCTTCTCCTCTGAAACTGCTGAGCCAATGGACTTGGCAACAATAGTGTTTTAGTGGTCCCTGCAAAAAGATGTTTTTCAGGTCCGTCCTATATCCCAGATGGCTGCCAGTGGGAAGTATACTTTTATCATAGATCCTATCGGAAAACACATTAAAAGATCTTCTGCTCTGAAACTGTTGAGCCAACTGGATCAAACCCTGGCCATAATTGCCTTTAGGTAGTCACCTGCAAAAAAGTGTTCCAAGTTTTACACCTTTATGCAAGATACTAGTAATGTGCTGCCAGCAGAGAACATAGTTTAGCATCGAACCGTTTTAAAACACTTTCTTTTTAAACAACCGGGCATATTGGAATACTAGTAATAGTTTAATAACTTTTGTCCATTTAATAGAGACTTTCTTTGTTAGTCCAGGTCCAGATAAGCGATGCAGGCTCTTGAGAACCCCTTGTTTTCTTCTGCATTTCCCTGATACATATTGGTATACGACTAGGTTTTTCAGTCATTGTAGGCGTTTCCTGTTATCCTTTTTATTTTATTTCTGTTTTGCATATAGATCACACCTAAACCTTAAGTTCAATCTTTAATTTACGCCAAGAACGTTGATACCTTTTTTCAACTGACCCTGTATATAACAGTATTCGCTCGATATGAAATATTGAGCTACTGACGGACTCGCTGGATGTAGGATAAAAAGAATCTGGGCATGTAGCGAATCACGTGATTTCGAGGAAGAGGTACAATAATTGGAAAGGATATTTTATACCAAATGAAAAGAACTGAATTTAGGGCAGAGGTGGGATAAAATTTAATATTTACCCTATTGAAATTCAAGTTCAGAAAACTACACTGGAACTCAGTGTGAGAGTTATAGCCAAGCTTGTTCAACAGCATTTTTTTCTCAACTCTTTGACAAATGTGACCGATTTTTATCTTGTTCCTTCGTTATTCTACTGCCGTTGTTTCAGAGATCTTCTCTTCGCACATCACTGGGCTTAAAAGAACCAAACTGTCATAATAGTAATAGTTTTTCCAACAGGTTCACACCTTTATCAAGACAGCCGCAAGTGGGAGTCTTAGTCAAACACTGAAATACAAAACCTTTCAAAGATTTTTTCCTCTGAGTCCAGTTGGCCAATTGCTACAAAACTAAGCCACAATTGTCCTTTAGTATTGGTTGTCTCTTTTAAACAAAAGTATCTGAAAGGTATTCATCACGCCCAACGTGGTTTCAAACCGGACTGTGGATTCTACTGTAAAAAACATTCGGTCAGTATTTCGAACAATTCTGAAATTATCGAGAATCAGGTTCTGAGGGATATACTCTCGATTGCTTCTTTAATATGAACATACACAGCAAGTGTTTTGTTTTATCCAGACAGGAAAACTATTATTCATTCACTGGGATTAAGTGAAATTAAAGGAATCCTACATTTTCCATAACCACCCCTATTAAGCTGAGTTCTCGACGAACAGTTTAGGTAAGAAGAGTTCGCGTATAATTGGTTTAGTCCTGTTGGATAATGTTTAGCCCGCTTGAGAAAAATGTAAACAAATATCTGATTTTAAGTAACATTGGATAACGTTTTGTCCCGGTTCAGGATACTGTTTAGGTACGTTTTTAGCTCACCTGGCCTAAAAGGCCATGTGAGCTTTTGTCATCACTTGGCGTCCGTCGTCGTTCGTCGTCCGTTCCGTAAACTTTTTACATTTTGACTATCTCCTCAGAAATTACTGGATCAATTTGAACCAAACTGTACAGGAATGATATATGGAAGGTCCTTTACTTAGTTTGCCGAAATTTTTCCGATCTGCCACTAAACATGGCCGCCAGCGCTGAACTTAGGTTGAACATTGGACCCTATGGGAAAAAGCATATATTTGCTATCTCCTCTGAAGCTACTGAAGCAAATTGAACCAAACTTTACAGGACTGATGTATGGAATGTCCTTTACTAAGTTTGCAGAAATTTTTCCAATCCACCAGAAAAACATGGCCGCCAGCGCTGAACTTAGGTTTAACATGGGACCCTATAGGAAAAAGCATATATTTGCTATCTCCTCTGAAGCTACTGAAGCAAATTGAACCAAACTTTACAGGAATGATGTATGGAAAGCCCTTTCCTTAGTTTGCCGAAATTTTTCTGATCCGCCAAAAAACATGGCCGCCGGCGCTGAACTTAGGTTTAACATTGGACCCTATGGGAAAAAGCATATATTTGCTATCTTCTCTGAAGCTACTGAAGCAAATTGAACCAAACTTTACAGGAATGATGTATGGAAGGTCTTTTACTTGGTTTGCCGAAATTTTTCCGATCCGCCAAAAACATGGCCGCCAGCGCTGAACTTAGATTTTACATTGGACCCTATGGGGAAAAAGCATATATTTGCTATCTCCTCTGAAGTTACTGAAGCAAATGGAACCAAACTTTACAGGAATGATGTATGGAAGGTCCTTTTTTTAGTTTGCCGAATTTTTTTCAATCCGTGAAAAAAACATGGCCGCCAGCGCAGAACATAGTTTAACATGGGACCCTATGGGAAAAGCAAATATTTGCTATCTCCTCTGAAGTAACTGAAGCAAATCGAACCAAACTTTACAGGAATTATGTAGGCAGGTCTTTTACTTAGTTTCCCGAATTTTTTTCGATCTGTGAAAAAAATGGCCGCCAGCACAGAACATAGTTTAACATGGGACCCTATGGGAAAAGCAAATATTTGCTACCTCCTCTGAAGTTATTGAATCAAATGGAACCACACTTTTCAGGAATGATGTATGGAAGGTCCTTTTCTTAGTTTGCCGAAATTTTTTTCGATCCGTGAGAAAACATGACCGCCAGCATATCTGAAATGTATAGAAGGTCCTTTGCAAAAATTATTCATTTCAATAGGATCAGACAAAAAACATGGTGCTAATGAAGAACATAGCTAAACATTTGACCCCATTGGTAAGGAAACATTTTTTTTAGTCATGTATGGCGTAGAAGCATTTTGCCAGGTGAGCAATACAGGCTCAGTCTCTGAGCCTCTAGTTTTGTCCCCCGCTGCAACGCGACGGAGCGACATGGTTATGGTCTTCGTCCGTGTGTCTGATGGTCACGTTTTTTGTAGGCGCAACTCCTCAGAAACCGCTGGTCAGAATTCATTCAAATTTTACAGGATTGTTAGTCACCATTAGTACTAGATCATATCGCATCGCCATTTTGATTCGTCAAATTTTGTTGGAGTAATGGGACTTTGATTATTTCTACAATGTTATAAAATGGCAAATCTTGTGGACGCAAATCCGCTTGCCAGAATTCCTTCAATTTTACAGGATTGTTAGTCACCATTAGCACTAGCTCATATCCCATCGTCATTTGATTCGTCAAATTTTGTGGGAGTTATGGGACTTTGATTATGTTTAATTTTACATTATGTAACATAACGGGAAGTAAACATCATAACAGCATTACTAGAATGAGAACCCTTTACCAGCTTGGCTGTCGAGCTGAAAAAACCATGAACTGCTTGGGTATGCAGTCTGAAAACATTTTATCAACCACAGACCATCGTCTCTTATAAGCATATTATAAATATGGAATTCTATATTGTTAAATCTATACCAGATGCATATAAGCCAGGTAATCAAGTATAACCCGGATATATGAAAGCTCGAGTTTTGATATCGGTCGAGGACTGATGTGGCAACTGATGTAAGATTCGGAATTTGCAAGAGAGATATTGAAAAGACCATGTCCTTTATTCATATTTCATCAAATTTCAATATATTCACTTGAATTTTCAGAACAAAAATGCAATGATTATTCATATTGATATAATCACTACAATGATCTTCATCTTCATGATAATAGCTTAATAAAAGCAGAATCTTGATATCAAGGTAATATTATGGTTCCCTCTATTTTATGTTTTTTTTCTAGTATAGTATCACGAAATCAACATAAAATCTAATTATTGGGATATATGTATTCTTCATGTAAGTCAATTTCATTAGAATTGCAATTCTACTATTTTGATAAACTTAATAAAGTTTATAAAGAATTTATGACGTTGAAGTTATATGCATATTAAATGGCATATTAAACGTTGACTACGCATTTGTACAGTACTAAGAAGTCACGTAATGATTACAAGGACGGTCTTTAATATTGGTCAGCTCAGCGCTTTTAACAATATGTTATTTATATATAAATTGAAAAGTAAAGAAAACGACTCTTTTGCAGTCATAATAAACAAACGGCAAGCGGCAGATAAGGGGTTGTTCTTTTCTGATTAAATAGAATCAAACTCATGACTATCTATTTCCGATTCTTGAAAAAAGTCTACAACTAATTTTTTGCACAATTTTAATTATCTCGATAAAGCCAGAAATAAATAGTTATATACGAAAGAAAAGTAAAAATAGCTGGTCAATTATTGAGGAACTTGGACGACTGACATTATCTTTTCTTGAGACTGTTCAGTGGGATCCAATTGACGACTTTAAATATAGACAGAGGGGGAATTTTGATAATATATCTGGAATTAAGTCGTTGTATGACTTTCATAGATAAAATACTTTTTCATAATGTAAAAATGAATTCCTCAAACCTGAACATAAAAGATAAATTTGCTTGTTTTGTGAAAATTAGATCATAATAAAATATTTTTTTCTACAAAACATTCTTTTCAGAAATAATGAAACCAAAGCAAACAGTCAAACGAACATCTTGATCACATGGGCGTGTTGTACAGTATTTCAAAAAATGAAACCCTAACCCCTAACTTGAAAAGACCCAAACAGGAAATGTTGCAACAAAATAGAGCTAACAGTCAAGGAAAAGCTAGGCTAAAAAAATTAAGTCTCATACGACCATTAAAAAGTTCTTAAATAGATGTCAGTCCCTGCATACTACACCTGTTTTTTTTATCGTAGCATACTTTTCCTTATTAATTGGTTTTTGAAAAAAAATGTCGACTCATAACAGATTTCAACATTTGTTTTGGAATCGGCGAAGGCTTTTTAAACTATACCTATGATTCTTTATTTTACTTTATCATGAAGAAGAATGGTATGAAGTGTGGAAGAATCAAATGTTTTCGGTGAAAGTATTTGAGAAAATGAACGGGATTTAAAATTTTCCGATAAATCCTTCGAATTTTTAAGTATCCACATATGATTCATGTCAATTTGAGCATGGAAAGTCTCACAGTACGCTTAATGCCTGTGTTTGACTGCAGACAAAATCTTAGTAAGGTCAATAGATAATTCAGTAGTTGAGCAAGATGAAGATCCTGCGATGTTTCTTTCCTTACATGGATTGTCTTATAATTTTGGTATCAAATATGGGTGTGGCAGGTCTTAATTCTTATTTTTAACATGTATATTCAAATAGGAAATAAAAGACCTGTGATTGGAAAGGATTTCTTCTTTGTCAAATGAAACTTTTGTATGTGTCACTACCTGGTGTATTGTGATCAAAACCTAGTTCTTTGATGAGGCAGTTGTAATTATTTGCTTCACATTCAAAAACGATGTTACTAGAAGCTGTGTCTGCAGGTACAACAACATTTTTGTCGTGTTTTGTAGAAAGGCACCCACTTACTTCATGATCTTCAAATACAGTTTTTAGTCGATTGTTTATTAAACTTTTGCCACTCGCTTGACTGTTGCAATATTGCACTTCAATGTAAAAAAACAAATTAATATACTTAAAGCAAAGCTAAATAAGAGGGAGACATAAGGTAGATAGATATAGCCTTTAATCTATGTGATGTCTTCCCCATCAAATGGTTTCACTTCCTCTCCATTTCCTTGACACTATCAAACCAATTAAACCTCTGTCATCAGGTAGATGTATTTAATAAAAATGGAAATTCATGCTTATCCAATGATATTTCTTTTTACTTTGTAAAAAAAGGTCAATCAAATATATTCATATTGATATGTAATATAAAGGTACAGAATCTTCGGAAAATGAAGTCAAATCAAAACCTTTGGAAGACCATAAATCCAAGTATTTTTTAATCAGATAGAGAACAAAAAAAAAAATAATAATAATGAGTCATTAAGTGATTGACTTATTTTATTTGACAAAACGTGATGTCAAACCAGGGTGCGAATGTTACACGATATACATTGCACGGTCAATGCATGTGACATCTGTTGAAGACTTGCAAATGGTATGTTTGAAAACGACTGAATTATTGAAAATCCATTTTGTCTGTTGATCATGATCAGTTTTTAACTGTTCAAGTGGATTTATATGGATTGCCCTTGTAGCCCCCTTATCACAACTGTCGACTGAAAAATTTGGAAAGTGTCTTTACAACCATTTCATTGACGCCGCTGCTGGTGTACCACAAGTTACAAAAAAATATCACCAACTAGGTAGTAAGTATTTTGCTGTTGACATGAATCATGTAATTACCGCTAGTTAGACCTTATTGAATCAGAAGCCCGCCTTCCAAATAGCGATAACATATAACGGTAGATATATCTCTTGGAATATAGGACATTTTGTTTTTGATACGGACTTCATCACGGCCAGTATCAAGTAAGCCCGCTAGGGCTAGTCTGGGATCCTGACTCAATATTATCTTTACCGTAAGCGGCTTCCGGTTCGAATATAGAGTCCGGTCACCAGAATTGAATCCGATTCAAATTTGAATAGGATTTCAACATTCGGAATGTCTCTTAATTTACGTAGGATCTGGCGTTCCGAAAAATAGGTACGTGATGTAATATCCGGTGTTAATTTAAACAAATACAGCTGATTGAGATGAACTTGGTTTTAAAATGAATGTCTGCGCTGCTTATGGCAATAACTTAGAATAAACGATTAATCAATTCAATAGCTGGACAAGAAAAGCAGTAGGCTGTTTTATTTAAATTATATACAATCTGAAAGAAACGCGCGAAATGCAAGTTCCATTTTTGTAATCAAGATGGCGATTTATACAGGCAATAAAATTTGGTATGGGATTGCTGATAACCTGGGGTTATATTTGAAGTGAAGCTTGCTTAAAGGAAAATATTTTCCCAGGGTATCAGGTTACCCGCTAGGACGAGCTTGATGCGTTACGCTGTGATAAAGTTCGTATCAAAAACAAAATTTCCTATATTTATTTTATTGGCAATTCACAAAATGATAAACAGAACTCTAAAATAATTGAATTAAACTAAAATTTCTATTTAAGCAAAGTTAATCTATTGTTTATTTCAATAATTCAAATGCATTCTTCATTCAAATAGTACAAAACATGACGTCAGCTTAGCAACCGCACGTGACGCCTTCACAGTGACATAATAATTTCATGATTATGTCCAGTTCGGTGATACTGGAATTATCAGTCACTGTAGATCAAAGGAAATTCATACAAATTACCGATACTATATATGTTAAGTACAGATTCACCAGATATAATTTTAGAAAGAACTCAAAGACAAACTGAAAATTGTAAAAACACGGCTGGTAATCAGCGCATGGAGAACACTTGTTTATGCAAAGAACTCGTGCAATGACGGAGAGGACTCACCTATGTATGCTTCAGATTCCGATAGACGAAGCCGAATAACTCTTGCGCGGAAAAAAACTAGAAAGAAGAAAGCAGAAAGGTACAATACAAACAAAGTTACTGTTACTAGTAATTTAGATTCTGCATATGCGCATTTCGAAAACTTACGTCTCTTCAGTGCAGATGAAATCAAAACATATAAAAATCAATGAACGGAAATATGGTAACTGTCCTTTTACAAACTAGTGCGGGTGAAAAACAACGACAGTTCCTTGAACAAAGAATTATCCATTTTCTGAGGACTGTTCGACCCTTTGGCATGAATGCTAAGAAACAGTCAGTTTTATAATTTGAAATCACACGATTGCACAGTACAGAATACACATGTTTTATTATCTTTTTGTATTAAGTTCAAGATTAAGCGTGATGTTTACTGGTAATTTTTGTTACGCGTTAGTTAGTAGTTTTCTCTCGTATCCATTTATCTTTTCTATTTTATTAAGCACATGTACCAATGAACCCATCCCATTCCTTTCGAAATTAAAACAAGAGTATAATACAATGCACCGTCTCCCACTCACGACAAAGCATCACGCATAACCTGACAAAGGATTAGATTCGGTAAGGGCCTTTTTTTTAATTAACTCCCCTTTTTTTCAGAAAAGTTGTACAACGTTATTGTCTGA
Source organism: Modiolus philippinarum (assembly GCA_002080025.1). Lineage (NCBI taxonomy): Eukaryota > Metazoa > Mollusca > Bivalvia > Mytilida > Modiolidae > Modiolus > Modiolus philippinarum. The sequence goes on along the minus strand of MJUU01017061.1, from coordinate 53,198 downwards.
TCGTTTAAATATAGTAGAATAGTCACGCTTAATAGATTCATGTTCATTTTGCAAAAAATACTTCTGGGATCCTAGAAATTAGGTCAAAAAGGCAAAAGTTTGAAATAGTAGATTTTTGTGGATTTTTATTGGTTGCTGATTACAACGGCTTTTTTTATTTACCATTAGATAATATTTATAAAGCTCGTCAGCTCGGCCAATGTATAATATGCCAAGAACGTCCTCAAAATCCAGCCTTTTCAGTCTTTTTCAAGGATTTCCCCAATTTATTTTATGTTTGGCTGCTTTTTTTACCAAATCTGTTGAATCAATACCTAAAAACCAACTGAATTGAGTAAAAGCGGACATTATAGAGTTCGAAAACCACCACTGATCTCTCTTAAGCTTTTCTTCAAAATTTGGGCCAAAATGTTGCCTTACCGAAACTATTCCTTTACTGTAAGCATAATAGTTTCTATTTGTATACTCGGTTTTCAAGACTTCTCCATGATAATTTGATTGCAAAGATGTATAATTTACCCCCAACAAATTTTAACAGTAGTAATTCAAAGAAAAAACTCATTTGGAGTGATTTTTCTCTCCCTTTATGCCTTTTTCTGAATTAATTCATTTCGAGATGTCATGATTTCATAAATTCATACTGTAAATGTGAAATTTCTCGCGGGGGGTCTTTTTAGCTATATTTGCTGTCATGAAATATCTTCGAAAATTTCCCAAACGAGAATAGTTTGATTTTGAACTGTCATTCGTTTAAGAAATGACACAAGCGAATATGAAAGTCTTTGAGTGCTACAGTAACCTCTTCTTGAAATGTCTGTCTGACAAAATCCCGAAAATATCCTCCCCGCGAAATTTTCAACGTTTAGAGTAAATTATAAAAATCATTCTCATAATTTATGTGCGGGATGAACAGGTTTGTTTTGAGAGAGCTCCGCTAAAAATGTGAATTTTACAAGAAAAAGCAACCTTTTGCAATGACTTATTTATCATAATATGTTATTCATTGATGGAAGACTAACTTGTGACGAACATTAACTTAAGACATGTTAATATAAAGAGATGCAGTCATATGCGTGGCAATATATATATGTCAAGTCGAACGGACCTTTTGAATACCGGAAGTAAACAAATATACTATGTTTTGCATGATTTCATAAACATCAAGATTGAGATAAATACAATGTAGTGAGTTGTGTAACCGTTAAATATTTGACACTTAATGTATATTAAATGTAAGCATTATACCCGATGCCAGGAAATAACGGCAGTAGAATACCGAAGGAACAAGGGAAGCGATGACTACAAAAATCGAAGTCCAAAGACATGGCAAAAACGGTAACAGATAAAACGAAGAAATGATTCTAGTAAAACTAATGTAAAGAAAAGAAGGCGTCGAAACTCATCGAAACCTTCCACTCAGGAAAGTCAAACCTCCAAGAAACCAAATCTAGATCTTGATTCCTCACAAGGCTCTGAGGTCGATCAGCTAGAAAGTAACACAGAGACAATGACTACTAGTAGTAGCCAACCCCCCATTGTTAGTATCAGTGAAGCGGATATTGCCAAAATAGCCCTAGCCGTGAAAAGCATAGTAATGGACGAAATTAAAAGTTTAATTGACGAGAAACAAAAACCTATTTGTGATGAACTTAATAAGCTTAGGGTTAGCTATAGTCAACTTGAGTCTCGATACCAAGAAGATGTTCATGAATTAAAGAGCCAGGTTGATTATTTAAAGGTCCGGGCTGATGATCTTGAAGTACACAGTAGAAAACAGTGTATTAGATTAAGCGGTGTGCCATTTTCACCCCAGGAGAATACAGATAGTAAAATAATTGAAATAGCCGCAGCGGTCGGTGTCACAGTACAACCAACTGATATTTCAGTTAGTCACCGCAGTGGTAGAAGTACTCCACGACAGATCATAGCTCGAAACCCTAACCATAATCTTAAGAAGAAGCTTCTAAAGGCTTCTAAATTAGAGATAGTCTAGACCCCAATATCCGCTGCGTGTCTATAAACCAGGATCTAACGTCTACAAGAAGTCGTATTGCATATGAAGCTAGACAACTGCTCAAAAAGAAGAAAATTAAATCAACATTTGTTGTTGATGGAAAAATTTATGTTTATGACCTTGAAGATAGAAGGCACGTAATTCGGAATGATGATGATTTTGTAAAGATGGTGAATATTTGCCAAATTGATACTGACAGTGAAATGGACCAAGCTGATCAAACCGAAACGAAATGATTCAATCATAACGATTAAATTAACAAAATGTCTTTTTTTATGATTTATATGTTTTGATCATTCACTCTTATTCAAAATAATTTATGGCCTTTTATGCCCGAGCTGTTGAGGTCTTGAGAAGGCTCATAGATTAACTTTGACTGCCTTTCTGTTTGAATGAAGTAATATTTGTAGTAAGACTCTTCTAATTTGTGTCTTTATCTCTGATCTTATTACCCTGCTTTTTGTTCACTTTTGATATTGGGTGCATTTTTGATTGGCGAGTGAAATTGGTTTTCATAACCCACTAAGTACATTCCTTGTGGTGAAAGCTTTCAAGATGATCGTTTAGTCCCGAATCAAATGATTATAAAGACAAAAATGTATTATAAATTTTTTTTTATGCTGAATCATATTTTCCTTTTCTTTTATAATGGCAGTGGTGGTTATATTTTTGGCTTAACATGTGTCTCTAATTGGGGTAGTTGGTCCTTCTTTGCTTGTGATAATTACCTGATTGGGAATTATGTAAATTCGGTTATGTTTCTGATTCGTTTTTTTGTTTTGTTTTTTTTAATGAATGGTGTGGATAAGTCTTTACATAGCTGAGATATGCGAGATGTCTCGATCTTTCCATGATTATTTAGTCCAATGAGGCTACACTTTTATACCCTTATATTTTCAAAGTGTCTTGGCTGAGATCAAATCTGGGAAATCTGGGAAATGGTTGTTCTTAATTTGTTTTATGTTTATTACCTGATTGTTAAAGGGGTGATATCAATGGTTTGTTCTTGGTATATTTGGAGGAAAAACTACATTTTAATGTTAAACAAACAAATAAACAGCTTGAATGAATTAGTTTTAGGTGTACTCGATCTTGCCTAATATTTCTGTTCACTGAGGTATACTCTATATGGTAGTACATTATTGATTATACGTGACCTATTTATCCGAGGTGTACTGGACTCCATAATGCTATTTGTTTCATTTTGTACATATATGCAAATAAGTTCACAAACTGAAGGTTATTACAATGGAAATCTGTTTTGTATTTTGTTGATTTTCATATGAAAATGAATATTTTGAAGAGAAAGGTGTATGTTTCCTTTTATATTTCTTGTCAAATTATACATTCATTTTTTCCTTTTTCAAACGTTAATAATTTTGATATTTAAGCTTCCATTATTACATTTTAAGTCTTGCTAGGTTGCTTATAGTCCAAAGGACATCAGCGTATTCATGTTTTTCGGTTTTTGTTTTTGTTTCTTACTCTTTGACTTGCCAAAACCTCCAAAAAAGTATATTGTTAGTTATTGTAAAGGCCCCGCTCCATTCAGTGTGACTGATTGTTTATTCAGTTAAATGCCTTTAGTTATTTATGATTTCAGAATGCGAGTGGGGCGCTACTATTCAAGGTCATTGAGATTAACTTCAAATAAAGGTATTGATTTTGAAACATTCTTACTTACAATGTTATATATGCATTTTGGAGTGATAGCAATAAGATAGTTGTATTGTGTGAGAAAAATTACTGTATTAAGCATATACACAATGAATTTGACATCAAGGTTTGTGATGGAATAGTTAAAGCTTATAATGCAGGTACTGAATTGTTTTGTAAAAGAGTCGAAACTGGGTCACCTAAGTTCAATATACAGCTATGCTTTTATTTTTTATTTGTTTTGTCATACATAGTTATATTACAACTTAAAATATTCATAGTACTATCGGGAGATGTGGAGACTAATCCGGGTCCTTCAATTGAATCGAGTTTTGATGAGTCCATTTTTTAAGAAACTTTCCAAAATTTGAAATTACAAAATTTTGTAACATATACAAAGCGTTTTGTCAAAGATGGACTTGTTGGAGGCAGAGCTAGGAGATAGAGATGTCATTATGGTAACTGAATCTTGGTTAAAACCAAATGTTCCTAGCAGTGCATTAATGATTCAAAACTTTAAAGAACCTTACAGAAATGATCGTGCAGGTGATAGACATGGTGGCGGGGTGATGATGTTTGTACGAGACACTATACCGAGCAAACGTAGATTCGATCTCGAAGTTCAAACTCTAGAATGTCTTAGCGTGGAACTAACGGTACAAAAAACTAAGGTTCTATTCGGTTTGTTTTACAGACCTCCTGATACAAGTGGATATGTTTGGGAACTCATTAGTATCTCCCTTGAAAATGCATTGAATTAAGGTATAGACAAAATAGTTGTAATGGGGGATTTTAATTATAATCAGCTATCAACAGGACCTTTCAATCTTAACAAAATCATTATAGAAAACGGACTCCACCAAGCCATATCTGAACCAACATTTTTTTTTTGAAAACTCTTCGTCTTTACTTGATCCCCTTATAGTTAACAATAAAGATATTTTGGCTTATTACGAAGTTGGTGAAAATATTTTAGAAGCCAGCATTCGATATCATTGTCCTGTTAGTGGTATTCTTCAGATTCAAAAGTCTAAAAGCAAAAATTTAAAGAGAATATTGGAATTTGAACGGGGCAATTACGCACAGTATTGCGAGGACTTAAGTAGGGTTGGCTGGTTTAACATTATTGACGGATTGCCACTTAATGAAGCAGTTACACAAGTTACTCATGAAATTTTGCAAGCAGCCGAAAATAACATTCCAAACAAATTTGTTGTTGTCCGAACAAAAGATCCGCCATGGATGAACAATTTCATTCGGCAAATGATTCGCAAACGAAAGAGGCTTCATCGTCGAGCCAAGAAAAATAATACGGAAATTGACTGGGCAAACTATAGACGAACTCGTAATGAATGTGTTAATATAATAAAAAAAGCAAAGTCTGATTATTTTAACAGACAAACCGAAGTACTTAATTCCGAAAACTTATCAGTGAAAAATTGGTTGAAATTGCTGAGAAACCTGTGTGGACTGCCATCTAAATCGTCTAACTACCCCCCCCCCCCTATTTTATTGAATGATACATTAATTGAAGACGCTACCGAGAAGGCAAACGCATTTAATGATTACTTTTCTCTTCAGTCCCGGGTAGATGACTCGGCATCGACCATACCTAGAGCTCCCGACCATATGAGACACCCAGTCTTACAAAATATTGTAATTACACAAGAAGATGTATATGACTATCTCCTGATGCTAGATACATCTAAAGCAACCGGTCCCGATTATATTAGCCCTAGACATTTAAAATATGGCGCAAAGGAATTATGCTATCCCCTGGCTCTGCTATTCAATAAGTCTATGGACATGGGTATCTTCCCTTGTGACTTGAAGATAGCTAATATCATACCAGTTTTCAAAATGGTGAGCGTGAGCTTTTAACAAATTACAGACCAATCTCCTTGTTATCGATAATCGGGAAAGTAATTGAAAAATGTGTCTTTAAACACATGTATAATTTTATTAACCGACACAATCTAATATCTAATTTACAATCTGGTTTCAAACCCGGAGATAGTACAGTTAATCAATTAATTAATATTACCGATGATATTGGTAAGGCTCTTGATCAGGGTAGTTTTTTTGCGACATAAGCAAGGCATTCGATCGAGTATGGCATGAGGGGCTCTTGCATAAGCTAGAATGTATTGGGGTAAAAGGGAAACTGTTAAATGGTTTAGAAGTTATCTTTTAGATCGTAGCCAGCGAGTTGTAATTGGTAATCTTGTTTCCGATGCATGTAGGATACAAGCAGGAGTTCCGCAAGGTTCTATTTTGGGTCCTCTTCTATTCTTGAGTTATATTAATGACATTGTCATGGACATCTCATGTAACATCAGGCTCTTTGCCGATGATACAACATTGTACTTGGTTGTTAAAAATGCTTACGCAGCAGCCTATCTTTTGAATTCTGATATGAATAAAATTCAACAATGGGCAAATAAGTGGTAAGTTAACTTTAATGCAAGGAAAACTGAATCTATGATCATATCGAGGAAACACCTGAAACCCCATCATCCCCCTATTTATATGAATGATGTTATTATTCAAGAAGTCAGTACACATAAACATTTGGGACTTAATTTTCAAGATGATGGAAACTGGACTGTTCATATTGGCTGTATTATTGATAAAGCAACACCCCGCCTTAATCTTATGCGTTCATTGAAGTTTAAACTGACACGATAACAACTTCAGACTATTTATTTTAGCTTTATTAGACTAATATTAGAATATGCAGATGTTGTATGGGACAATATCCCACTTTATCGCCAGGAAAAATTAGAGGCTATTAATATTGAAGCGGCTCGTATAGTAACCGGGGCAACTAAGCTTTGTTCTAAAGATAAACTCTATCTCGAAACGGGATGGGAACCTTTAACTGTTAGAAGAGTTAAACATAAAATTATTAAATTTCATGAAATGTTTTTCGTAAAAGCCCTGAGTATTTATGTAATCTTGTACCGCCTCAGTTGTATCAAGTACACAATTATAACACAAGACGAGCTGATTATATCCAAACTATCAATTGTAGAACAAATTATTATAAAAACTCATTTTTACCCTCAGTGATAAATGAATGGAATGATTTATCAACTGATGTTAAATCAAACCCTTCTTTGAAACGGTTTCTTAATCGAAATGTAAGACCGCAACCACCCTACTTTTATTCAGGCAACCGTAAGGGACAAATTCTTCATGCCCGACTTAGATTATCATGTAGTAATCTTAACGATCATCTTTTTCGTAAAAATATTACTTGACTCTGATTTGTGCTTGTGTGGTTATGTTGAGAGTACATCTCATTTTTTGTTTCATTGTCCATTTTTCGAAGACATTCGGGTTCGTACCATCGGAACCCTAGGTGCTAGTATTTCGTTAGAAACTTTATTGTCTGGCAACAGTCTCCTTGACAAAGAAGAAAACGAGCACATCTTTAGTACAGTTCATACTTTCATTATCGATTCGGGTAGATTTGGTCTGTAATTTTAACGTAATTCAATGTTTACCTACGTACGTTATTTACATTTATTGATTCCTTTCATTTATTTTTTATTTTTCTATTTTATTTATTTATCGATAATATGCAATCTGTTTATACCTCTCTCCGGTGCTATTATGGTCAACGCAATGACCTTGATTTACCAATAATATGGATGTATGTTCTGGCAAGTCATGGAGTACAAATCAAACTCAGACTCTTATCAGTTTAAAATATCTTTTTACAATAGCTTCTTATTACAATGCCTGTTCGATTATTGTCAATTATACATACAAAGGGAGACAGATTTGTATTAGTAAATCTAGTTTCTGAATCCCTATTTCTTTATTGTATTGTTCATTCAATGTTATACTGATTTCAAATAAATGTTGTTTAAACCAAAATAAGCCTAGCAATATGAAGTTTTCAGTAAAATTTCAGAAGGCTTTGATTTACTCTAGCTCAGGACAATAAACCTTTAATAATTCTTATTCAATACTTACCGGACTAGGCATATTTTGATGAGCCCAATATGAGTTTTATGGTAACAGTTCCTCACATTTCGCTGTGATTAGTCTTTCACAAGCTGACTTTGAACGGAACAACATACAAATTCTGAAAAATATCATAAAATTTTATCATAGCTTAGCGAACAATTTTTCTTCAGACTCTTCAAGGCTTATCCGGTTACTATGCAAAGAAAGAATCCAAGATTAATAGGGATCTTTCGTGCTACTGATACGATTTTATTCTTACATAAAAAGTGCCCGTATGTAGGATAATTCTATAAGAAGGCAATTTAACCATCAGGAATGCAGTCCGGTACCAAATGTACTCTCTTTCCAGGAAAGAATGAGCTATCTCGAAAGTTCAATATTGGCATCAATCTTGCACATTGATGGTCCATTTTTGATACCAAGTACCATCAAACAATGAACAACCCCGCTCACCTTAAATCAAAGGTATCCCTCTGAGCTCATTTTCATATTGAAAAGAACCGTACGGATAAGCAATAAGGGTAAAACGCATTTACATTGTGTATTATGGAAAAACGTGGATATCAACAGAAATCGTGAAATTTCAAATCAATTGTGCAATCGAGGATATACAACAACGAAAAAAAAATCCGTAGAAATAGAATTAAACAAAGATGACAATTTAAATGAGAAAGAACTTCTTAATATAAAAAGCAGGCAAATCTAAAATGAACAGAGTTACGATAGTTCTCTTTTCTGGTACTTAACTAGTTGATCGTGAAGTTGTCACAGGTAGGAACGTTGTCCTGCGAAGACATGTTTTGTGGTGGTGTTTTGTCCTGTTGTGTGGTGGTTGTCCTGATGTTGTGGCGATGATCGTAACAAAAATATAAACAAAACGCAATTTTTGCAAATTTACAGATAGTATTAGCTTGTTGGGAAGATTACAAGACATGCCAGTTTTGTAAACATTTCAGCCATCTTTTTGTCATTTCTTGATTATTTTTATTGTTGAATTAACATAAAATCCTGTTTTTGTCGAATGTGGCAAAAATGTAAATTCACACTTTTCCCCACGATATTGAAAAAAGGGTTAATCAGGAAGACTTAACATCCTAGTGTATTGTGGTAATAAAATTTTGAACGTTTCATGCATAATAATAGTAAAATTTGCAATTTTGAAAAAAAAAGTATGTCCTGATTTTGTGGTGTTTCGTCCTTGTATTGTGGTGGTTCTGGTTGCCCAATTCATGTCAAAGTAATGACAAAAGGAAAAACAAAAACAAAAGAAAGTTTATTCAACTAATAATGTTATGAATTGCTGATGTACTGATCATAATAACTTCTTCCATTTACATCCAATGTCAAATCAAAGAAGATAAAACTGAAGTATACACTGAAATCCCATTTGTTCATCAATGAGAAATACTTATTGCTAGAAAGAATATCTTGCCTTTGCACAGTGCCAATAAGGAGACAAAGGTTCCAAAAATATGGACAATTGTGTATGATACCTTCCATGTCATCAACTTATTTTCACCTGGTCCCTAGTTCTTCCCAATGTATCAATAATGGAACGCTTATGTAATTTTTGGTGAGTGGCAATGGTGTTACTTACAATGAAACTGGCCCCATACAACAGAGAGGAAAAATATACCAGTATTATTAGAACCCATTAAAGAATAATTTGCATATAGCTGATTTTGTGGTCCAGCGCACTGCCGAACCCAGCCTCCGAAGAACCTGGTTTGATTCCAGTAGGACTTTGATATACTTTTTGCCACTTTTGGTGTCTGTTTTTCCTAGATTCTGCAAGAAATAAAATAAAATGCAGAAATAGGGGTTCCAGTCCTGGATCCCCGGTTCCGCCAATGTCGCGTGACGTAAATACTTGGTCATTTTTAAGAGAAAGAAAGTAAGGTAAACTCGATTCACTACATACAGAAATTACACAGGAAACAGCATGTCCTTCTTCAGTGAGCAATTTTCTATTTCTATTTTGAATGTTAAGAAATACTTCAACATAATGTAGTACGGAACGCCCGTTCTTTGCGTCCCTTTTAAAATACTTAAACTATAATTTTGCCATCAATACTGATTTGTTCCTGCAAAAAGATGTATACATTTTCAAAAGAATATTCCTGTGGCTTTTTTATTAACACATCTTTGACAATAATTGATAAATTAGAACAAATGTAAGCAAAGCTCATTAATATATACCCCCGCTCGCCCATTTGACACAATAAAAAAAATCAGCAACAACAAAAGAAAAAGAGAAACACATTAAATCAAATTTTAAATAGTTGTTGCACAATGACATTGAATGTTCTGTGAAAGTTTCAGTGAATTTCACCAAGTGGTCTAGGAGTATGGCACGCGAAAGTTAGCTTAACTAAGGAAAACCTAGTTTTCCTCAGGAAAACCTGGCTTTCGCTTCTGTAAACTAGGCTTTCCAAAGCTATACCCGAGTTTCCATATAACCTAGGTTTCGGTAGGGAAAACTAAGTTTTTCTGAAGGGAAACTTAGATTTCGAGGGCGAAATGGGAAGTGTAAATGTATTTTTTTAATTTTTGCCTTTTTCTTTATATAATTATCTCGAAGCCATGAAATGGCTGGATAGATGTTAATCCGATTATTTTCACGTATTACGGAGTAACTTAATACATGCAGACGTATACAGCAGTTCTGGTTTTGCTACGTGTAGATTCTCAGGGTTTTTAGATTCAGCTCCATCTGAGCTTTGATTTTATGTATCTATCATTAATATATTAAAGGACCATTGCATTTAAATCACTTGAATTTCTTCTCAAAATGCATTTTGATTGGCTAAACATTTTCTTCAACCAATCAAATCGGCTATCGGCTTATCATGTATTTCCTATGAACAAAAGCAAAACCTAGGTTTCGGGTAGGGAAACTCGAGTTTCCTTACCGAAACCTAGGTTTCCCCATGGAAACTTGGGTTTAGCTTTGGAAATCCATAGAAAGCTGAGCTATGCATATATTTTTGGAGGGAAACCTACATTGAGGTAGGGAAACTCGAGTTTAGCTCTGGAAAACCTAGTTTTCGCCCCCGTGTGAGTACCTCCTGTTAATGATTTTTCAAGGTTTTGCTTCATCATAGAAAAAAGAAGGGAAACGTGGAATGTGTCAAAGAGACAACGACTCAAAGGGGAGTAATAACAACTCAAAGCCACCATAAGATCTTCAATGAACGGTGAGAAAACCCCATACCCAATGACAGGTCGGAGTCGGCCCCTGAATAAAGAGTAATCAAGTTCTGCGAAATAAACATCATCCCAGACTCCTATAAACATAAAGTAAACTTACTAGAAAAAAGACAAGACGCACAAAGGCTTAATAAATTTCCCGACTAAGGACAGGCGCAAACCTGCTGCCGCGGGGTTAAACTAGTTTTATTGGTCCCAAACCATCCCCCTACAGCCAATGTGATAAATAAAAAACAATCGTAACAACAGTAAAATTCAGTTGGCAACAGGACTGAGTCAATTGTGAAAAATGAAACTGAAAGAACTAAATATACGGACATAAACATGAAATCACAAGAGACCAGCTCCAGATCCATTACCAACTGACAAAGTAAGTTTTGTACCCTCAGTATACAGCTTCCACCAAGATCCCTTCCTGTGAGGAGTTTAGCATAATGCTTTCATACATATACCGGAATACTTAACCCGTGTCCATGCAATACAGATTTTAGAAATTTAGAATGTGTTTAGGTAAAATGCAAAGACCCTATAAAAAAATCAATGTTAATACCAAAGAAGGCCATACGTAATGACTTGACGACAATACCGTAATTATAACCCTTATGAATTAGACGATTTAAAGGTTTAATAAGTTTGTTAGGCGAGTTTAAGTGTTTTTTTACTCTTATGTAAAACATTACCGTAAAATAAGGGATGTGAAATACCAGCCTTGATTAGATGTTTACAGGTTGCATTGTATTTATGAACTAAGTCTTTGTATCGATGATAAAATTTAGTAAAGGTTTTAACTAGTTTGTGATAACGAAAACCTTGATGTAATAGTTTTTCAGTTATGAAAAGATTCCGTTTATTAAAATCGCAACCATATTACATACTCGAGCAAATCGAACAAGTTGAGATATGTAAATACCATATGATGGCGCTAATGGAACATCGCCATCCAGAAATGGATAAAAGAAAAATCGTCCCTTTTTTCTTAATAAGCAGCTAAATGGTACAGAAAAATATGAATTCACGAAAAAGTGTACAAACCGGATATTTCATTTAATTATCCTTCTACCAAATGCATATATTCTTATTCTTGAAGAAATAGATCACCACAGCACAGCTGGTAACCTGGTTATCTGTAACTGTGCTTTACACCACAGTTGGATGCAGAATTTTGTATATATATTTAACTGACACTGATTACTGGAGGGAACTCGTAAAATATAAAAAAAAAATTTGAAGTTGTGCCCCCTCGAGTGTGCCCCCTTGTGAGCAGCACTATGGGTTTGCCCCTGTCTAAGCAGGTTTGTTACTTGTTTCACATAGAACTTAATGAAGTAAACTCGAAAAAGTCGGAATATAGTGTAAGTAAACGCAAATACGGGGCTTTCTCCATGACTCCAACGAGACGTGTTTTTGTACATGAAGTTCTTATGTATTTTATGTGTATTTTTGAAAAGAAAAGATCGAAATTAAATAGAACATTTCCGTGTATTTATCATATACATATTTTGAATCCAGTTATCCTTGTAATTGAAGGAAATATAAATTACCATGTTGCCAGCTTCTACAACAAGTACAATATATACATTACTGAAGTTGGTATAAACAACCCAGTAAAGCACGGACCATTTGATTTTCAGTGACAGGGCTGGGATTTCTGGTCCCGGTCTATGCAAGAAAATCTCTGAGACCAGCACCTGGGTTAAAAAATAATCTAGCCCTCACGCTGTTCATTAAAAAAATAACTCGCACAACAAGCATGCGGTCCCAAACGTTTCCCAACTCGGGTGAAAATCCCAGCAACCCCCTCCGAAAGTCAAAAAGATCCGTGCATAACGAAGGTAACACAACGCTTAATGCAAACAAAATTATTTCGCTTAATCGAACAATCAAATCGCAGTGAAATGTAGTAAACATACATTTTCCTCGGGCCGTTTTTAAAGTTTAAATTGGAGAAAACAATAGAGGGGAATCCGTGGTTTCTTGAAAAAGAATCCAGTTACTTCAAAAGAATGATGTCACAACAATGGTGTAAATACTGGTAACAGGAATTTCTCCTGTAAAGAACTAAATTTGAATGGCAATTCACTGTTAGAACGTACAGAAGAAGAATAAACGTGCAAAATTGACAAATTTTGAATGAAAGACATATATTTATAGAAACATATAAAAATCATCTTTCTGACCCGAGTAAAATTTCCATGCCATAGGCACAGCAATAATAAAGACTGTTTTGTTTTGTTCTGTTTTGCTGTTTACAGTAAAAAAAAAAGATGAATCTCATAAGCTTCTGAATTATCTCAGGGAGGAGTCAAGCAATGTATTATCATTTAATTTGCATGAAGTTAATGCACTGAATTAAACCCCTCCTATCACATTGTATTTGTCCTGTGTAAAGGAACTGAACTTTTCTAAAGTGCAATAACTTCCAAATAGTGAAATTAATGCATTCTACACGGAATATCGGCCTTACGAGCATTGAAAGATCAAAGGAAATCTTTTAAATCATGTTACAATTATATATAATTATCAGAGTTGCTTTAAAACAAAGTTATAAATATATTTTTCTTGTCGATTTCAGTATGACCATGTAGCATTAAATAATCACCTCTCCGAATAAAATGACAAAAAATGATTCTAAACTCTCATCAAGAAGACGTCAAAATTTAGTCAAATTATCGATCTTGATCTTCTTGGTCTGGTTAAGGTCATGGTAACCCAGATAAGTATATCGTTCGTATGACCAGCTTTGACCAGAAAGATACGAGCCAGATTTAACAAGTATTAAAATGTTAAAATTTACTAAAAAAAATGCAAATAGATTGCACTTTATTTTTTATTGGGTCGGGTATACAGTAATTGTAATTTGGAACGAAAATTTGCTACCATTGATATTTTTCAAAATTACAAAAATAAACGGTCCCTATACGTTCGTCAACCGTTACGGACTTTTATGGGATATCTCTAACAAAGCGAATTGCCTTTCTCATTCAAATGCGCTCTGCGTCTAAACGTCAGTTGGTGTCAACAAAAACATATCGAATTATTCACATCGAATTGAAATACTTATTCCAATTTGATTTCAACGTCCGGACAGGATAAGGTGTTTAATTCGAATTGAATTCGAATTAAAAGTCCGTGTGAATGCAACTGCCTTGAAAAGATATTAACACTGTCAGTGTCATTCAGTTTTGAAACTACTGGATACATGAACTCACTGGTAAAAAATATGTTATCTAAAGCTTGAATAAAAGGCATAAAAAGGTATCTAAGTATTTAATCGAAAAAAAAATAAACTAACTCAACTTTATTTAAATCTACAGATGCTGTATTCAAAATATGTCGTATGTAATACAGATAAGTTGTATCACTTGCTGCTGCTTGAAACACGTGTACAGCATAACTAAATTTACTGTTCATTTTTGCAACTTTGGTATTTTGTATTTTGTAAATGAAGATAGGCATAGAGCAAGAGCAACGGCAAATAAAGCCCTTTTCTGAAATATATAGATAGAAGGGATCGTTATATTGCTATTCTTTCTAAAAATAGATTAGCAGCATAATATGCTGAATATGTTATTCAGTGGTTTGGGCATATGAAGCAAATTTTATGCAGATGTGTGTTTCTCTATTATTAATTCTAAATAAAGATTTATCGTAGTTTGTCAAGCATCAACGGGATGGAATCTTTCCTAACATTCTATTTTAGCTCACTTATTTCACAGCGGAACTGCTTAGTTTTAAACCATTTCCATTATACAAAATGTACCAAAGAGGATAACTGGAAACATCTACAATAGCTGAAAATTACAATCAGATGCCACAATCTGCCATGGAACTACACAGGAAAAACACAAACAAGACAAAGGACAAACATAAACAATAACAGGTACTCTGGACAGCCGGACTTGGTACCGGCACTAGCACCAGGGGTAGGTAAACCGGTTTATAGGTCCTCAAACCTTACACATTTTCTTTAAAAAATGCGTATCTTTTCTTATATAATCCAATCATTGAAATTTAATAAAAGTAGCGTATTAAAAGTAGATGGTGTTTAAAATGGCAATACAAAGTTTGAAACCTTGTTGAAGACACCAGTCATGTATGAATCGTTAAAATGTTGCTGTTTAACAAAGAATATTTTTCTTATGCAAGATAGTTGTAAAACATATATAAATCGAAATAATTACTATTTATGTTGAAACACTTCATATGCCACCAGCACCAATTGTTTTACCTCTGTGACCTTGACATTTATATGGCCTTTTTAGGGACATATTTATGTTCCTCTTAAGCATGATAAATCTATCCAGAATAGCTCAAAAGTTATAACTATGGTTAAAGTTTCGGACACACAGACAAACAGACAGGACAAAAACAATATGCCCCGGATCTTCAAACTATGGGCATTAAAATATCGGAAACACCTGCGTTGCAATTATCGACTCAAAGTTATGATCAAAGTTCTGTCACGTCATTCGATCATTCATACACAGGTTAGGAAAATTGCATTGACCATGTTCACATGTATGCTTAACTTTGTATCTTCTTAAGTATGAAAATCTCTTCTTTTAATACTTACTTACAGGTTTGTAGGTTCTATTTGTATTCATATGCCCGTCGGTGTTTTGTACGGATATAATGGTTTCATATGATTTCAAAATGTCTTGTTTTAATCAGCACTGAAGAGACATAATATGTCGAAATGCGCATATGTAGAAACAAAATTAACAGTAAATTCAGTATTTTGTTCTTTATTTCATTCTTCACAATTTGTTTGATTTGTAATTTCCTCTTGTATTGTAGACATTGCTTGCTTGTAAATCACTTAGGACAATGAAAGCACAGCATACTTCCACGCTGTGCTCTTTTATGGCGCCTCTTTAGCCCATACAGGTGAGGGAATTTCTTTTGACCATGTTGATATGTGGGCTGAAACTTTTCTTCTCAGTAATTTCTGTGTCCGGATAGGGTAGAACTAAAGGATGTTTTCAGAGTTCCGTATTTTTTCTTTGTAAATCTGAATTAGACCTAATTTTCAAAGCCTGATAGCAGAAAAAGATGATCAGTGACATATCGCTCTCATTTCATTTTTGGAATATATATATGGGTAAAGACCTAAAATAAAAAAAAATATATATATGTCTGATATTTTATTTGGCTCGAACCCTTCTTATAAGCATTGTCGTTGTTTCATCTTCGGTGTCCTAAGTTGTTGGTCCGACTGGTCCCTCAATTTCAAAAGTTGCAATAATAGTTGCTGATATCTTCTAAGAAAAGAGAAAAATTGAGTTGTTCCCTGTTATCAACTTGGCAGTGATTGATCTTTTGGAGATTATACAATATATCAACTTAATAAGGTTCGGTATTATCTTGCTGGGTCAATGAATGTAGGTATTAATTTGTCCATATCAAGTTATTATTAATGTTTGTAATTTAGAATTTACGTAAATACAAATAGCAACAAAATAATCTCACATTACAAATACTTTCCAAACCTTATTAATCTTACACCAAATACGTTAATTATTTCTTTTATCAAGCTCTTTGGAATATTATTCCAAGGCAAGAAAGGTTAAATAAACATTACGACATTTGTTTGTTGGTCCATTCACAAGTTAGAATATTTATTGAAAAGGTCAATAACTATAATTATGCTGTAGGTCATTGAAATTGATTTACCCAACCACCCTCCCAACAAAACAAAAATACAAAAAAATACAAAAAAAAAACCCCCCAAAAAACAAACAAACCGTGGCTTCCTAGTCATGTATGCTCTCAATAAATTTTCATTGTCCATGGTGCCAATGGATCTGACATTTAAGTTTCAAGTTTCAGTCTCAGTTATCTACACCCCTAGCTGTACTTCTAAATGGTGTTCCCTTTGCGTCCTAGTCTTGGTATACACTAGATTTTTTATTGTCCATAGTGCCAATAGTTCTGAGCATATAGGATTCAAGTTTCAGTTTCACTTTATCTAGCCATTAGGATGGACTATTGTATGATGTCGTTTAAGTGCTATTCATTTCATCAAAGGAAATGTTATACATGGTTTATTATATGATAGGAAAAATGAAAGGATATGGAGTGAATGTACATGTGACAAAAACGCACACGATACATAGAAAACTCCAATTTATCAAGGACAGGGCTTTTATTCCTGTCTTCATCTTGATGTCGCCTGAGGGTCTTCAACTAGAGGTGAACAATATTCACCCCCTCAAGCGAGATCAAGAAGGCCCCTAGCGTGCACTTAAGCGGTATTCTTGACAAAAATTATATCAAGGTCACTCCCTTGCTCCCCACCCGCCATGGAGTGCCAACTTGTGCGATGCTCAGGGTTATCCTGGGTTATGATGTCTTTATTGTGTTGTGTACTTCCAAAATATCTCTGGTTGAATCCTAATTTTGATGATCATTATTAACCTTTTAGACTCTCTTTGTTTAAAACTCGGCCTTTGTTGAAGGTATATTCTACTATTGTTTCTGCGCATTTTGTTTTTTAACTTTACCTTTTTTGTAATTCCTTTATGACGTTGCAAACTTCCAGCGAACTCCAGCTTTAAGGTTTTGTAATTAACTTATGAGGTTGCATTATTTTCGCAGAAATTAAATAAATACAAAGGAAATGAAAAGAAATTCATTTGAAAAAACAACGACAGACTTATAATGTGTTTAAAAGTACAAAAATACCAAATTTGCATAGTGAACAGTAAATTTCGTTATGCTGCACACGTGTTTCAAGGAGTAACTTCTCATGAGCAGCATTAGAGTCAAATAATATGGAAAGTAATAATCCAAAAATAGTCAGAAAAGAAGTACTCATTACCAAAAATACCGAAATGTGAAGCCAAATCCAGTACTAAGGACATCTACCGAGTGCCATACGCGGAATGAAGCCGTAGTATTTTTTAAGGGTTAGAATTTTGATAAAAACAGTAAATTTCTAATAAACGCAAGGTAACTATTCATGTCAGACAAGCCTGACCATTAAAATGTGTTTAAATCAGGAAAATATTGTCAGTGGTACTATTTTACACTTGTGAGTTTAGGTATCATACCACCAAAAGGAAATTCATCCGCCAAAGGTTGCATGTTAAAATAGTACTTATCAATGGAGTATGGATATTTCTATGGGATGATTGAAATAGTTCTGTATCCAATGCAATTAACCTGCGTACTGTTTGAAAGCTGAACATCTTAGGTACCAGAAAAAATCTTTATTTTATTCCTATCAGTTGTAATAAATATTTTTTGGTGAAAACAATGACATGACCATTTCACGGATTGGCAGTGAAGGTGAAAGTTGATTTTTGATAGTAGTATACTTCCGGTGGAGGGAATTTTCTTATATTAAATGAAAGTTGTCCTCAAAATTTTTGTGGAGACTCATAATATATCTAATTAATTAGGTAAGAAGTTTCGCTTTATTTGAAACGACAGTAAATGTGCTATTGTTCTCAGAAAATGACCAATTTAACAAAGACAAATAGGGAAAAATCAATGGTGGTATGATACCTTTATAGTTTTTATGTCCTGTAAACGTACGTCTTTTCCGGTTTGTGCGATATTCCAATAAAGGGGAAAAACATTCACTCGTATGCTACATTATATTTCATATTCCTAGAAAAATATAATGTAATCTGTGATTATATACTGTGACTCAAATTAAGAAAAAATACTATCGGTATGAAGAAACACCCCGTCATTTTCTCTCTTTGAAACATGTTTTTACCAGTATATATTTTTTCCCGAATCATTGATCATATATTTTTATTTATTTCATCCGTTGAGAAGGTTTGACCTTATCTTCTGTGAAAAAGTTATCAAATTACTATGTTTCATTTTTTAGCGATTAGCGATTTTGTCGTATTGTGGGTTCCTGACAAAAATGGCGGGAACTTGAAAATTGTGCCCTATATAGCAAAGCTTGCATAATTTTGCTTTTGTTGTAACATATTGCTTTTCTACACACCTTTAAGCATTTAAAATAATTTTAGTTAATTAAAAACCAAAAATATAGTAAAAATATAGGCCATATAGTATATGATAAATGCTTTCAAAACAGGTAAATAAGGATGACATCATAACTCTAAAACTAGGTCGGTGATCCCTATCTGTTTTTAGCTAAATTTAAAGCTTTAAATATTTCATTAATATTATACAGAAGGAATATCATCAAGAAGATATCATTTTGGATTTTGAATGGTAGGATATTTGTTTAAGCTTAAACTGCATCCTGTTCTCCAAAAGAGTTCAACAATACTCACTTTACTTTTCAGATTCTTAAGTAACATTACTTCCCTCAGACTATCTGTATTTCTTTTTCTGTCCATATTTATCCATTTTATATCGGATTTAACACAAGAGATTTCAATGCGATTTGAATGTTAAATTTTTTAATCACAATGGTACATGTTAGATGTCATAGCATCTCGAGATTCCCTGAACAAATGCAGAAGGATCAAGTCCAAAATGTTTTTATAATCTGCTTATGGGACTTTTGATCGTAAAAAGAATTTAAGATTTAAAGTATTGGAGATGGCAAAATAAAAGTTTCCTTTAAACACATTATTTTGTTTTTGGAAATGAGTGCATGACTTTGTTAGAAAAAAAATGGAAATGATTTTATACCGTATTTGAAATGAAATCTACTGAATTACTAAATTGAATTCTATTTTTGTCAAGCCAAATATAACATCTTTAAAGTTATTTTTCATACTATTTTCCTAGTTTCCTAGAAGAATGACATTTTTCAATAATTTACATCCATTCGGAAAGCGATTTTTTATTTTTAGGATGCAAAGAAAATACAGAAGGGATATAGAATACAAATAAAAGTCATCCTGACCACTTTTAGTTCACTTTCTGAAAAAATAAAGTAGGTTGTCCCGTAAAACAGAAAAAATGTTGGGCTAACAATGAGAGCTCAAACTGTATAAAAAGATAAATATTCAACATATTTCGTCTCTCTGTCGTTAATATGCTTATATCTACCGGTGAGTTGCTCAAGACTATGCTTATACGACTCACAAGTATTCTCCTTTGACTGTTGAGCTCCTCCTGACTACACTCAGTGCCCTACGTTACTGCTGCTGTCGCAGCTACATAGTATGATATGTCTGCATCGGTTTTCATACACCTTTCCTTTAATGTTCTTAGAATTTTTTTCTGATTTGTTCTGCACTAAAAACCTAGTAGTCAGTACTTCGGTGCTGGCTCGAATTTGAGTTTAAATAGACACTAGTTATATCTTAATTTTTGAAAATTGTTAATAAAACAAAGGAAGTAAAAGTATTGAAGGAACAAAGGATATCGTTATTACAAAAATCAAAGTCAATAGACATGAGAAAAACAAGAATACACATAACAAAGACATGGGAGAGCTACAAAGCATGCAAATAGTAAAACAACATTTAGGACTAAGGCACTTGTATAGTGTGATCTCCTATTAATACAGTTAGTAAAATTAGGTGCTCCGAAATGGTAAGCATGTCTTGTATAAAACAACAGAATATCTCTCTCATGCAAAGCTTTGTCCTTAGCTGATTTTGGCTTTCCACTAAATCATCTCTTTTCATCTCTGTCAGTTTTTATACATTTTGGTTTTCCTAATGTTTTTATCATTTCTGGACAGCAGGGAATATACAGCGACTTTACGTCGCGCATACAAACTTTTGTATCTCTCCTAAGAAACTCTGTAGGCTCAGGTTTTGATCAATGACATTGTTTCTGGTCAAAGTAGCTGAGAATGGTCTGAAATAAAGCAACTTCCCGTTTCGTATGCGCAACCAATCACTCTCACTCCCGCCGCGTTATTTCTGATTCCGACAAGATCAATTCCTTTAACGTATTTCCTTCTCCACCTCCCTTCGCCTCTACAAATAAGACATGAACACATCCCATATACCACTTTTCATTTCCATTAAAAATTGACAGAGATATGGCGTAATTGTACATGATACAAAGGCTCTACAAATACAAGGTAAAACCAAGCAATGGAACAACGCTTTTATTGTTGTTCTTCATCTTGAAATCATCATGAGGCCTTCAACAATGACCTTTGCTCATACTTCATAGCAAGTCAAGTCCCATGGTTTGAGCCGAATATCGCTACATTCATTTTTGATTGGTCATAAATGCGGAATCATCAACAAGAACTGATTAAACTGGCAAGTGTTCTTTCAGTCACTGACAAAAGCACTAATGCCTCAAGTCATTGAAAAATTATAACAAATAGACAAACACTTGGAACTCATCCAGTCGGAAAGCTTCTCACAATTAAAACGTGAAATGTGGGCATCAAAACAGGTGGTCTGAATAACATTTAATTATCATAAAAAATACGATGCCAAAATATACAACATAACTGAAATATAAAGAGAGCATACATTTCCCTGCACGGGGAAACTTTTGTCAAAATGTCAAAATAATTTATAGTTTATAAAATTGACTGGATAGAGTTGAATGTTTCTGAGGTACAACTACTGCATCGAGGCGTATCCGAGGGACAATAGCTTGGGCACTTGTTCCACAATAGCCCGATCAGAATTTGTTTTAATATACCGAAAGGTACACTATTGAAGAAGTAAAATAGTCAAAAACGAATTCCCAGTTAAAGTATGTATTTTACAATAAAGAAAAAAATCCTGAGGAAATAAAATGAAAAATATTGACCTGTCAAATAGTCAAATTTTAGAAGATAGGGTATAGTAAAAATATTATATGATCATTTATGAAGGCATAAGTTGTCGAAATGGTCGAAATTCGCTTTGTTATGATCTATTCACCAGCCCAATAGTCAGTCTTGTCTGACATGAAAAATTTACCTTGCGTTTTATAGAAATTTACTGTTTTTATCAAAATTCAAACCCTTTAAAAATACTAAGGCTTCGTTCCTTGTATGGCACTCGGTAGATGTCCTCGGTACTGGATTTGGTCTCCTATTTCGATGTTATTTGGTAATGAGTACTTGATCAAATGGTCCTTCAAAAAATCAGGATGTACGTACATTTGTTGCAATACATTTAAATCGTTTTTCAGTGACGACAAACATGACAAATATACAAACTGGACTTGTCAGGATTTGATAAAAGCATTAAATTTTCTTCTTGATAATATTTTTGTTCGTTTCGGTGATACAGTCTATCGGCAAAAAATAGGTATTCCTATAGGTACCAACTGTGCACCTCTGATAGCAGATTTATATCTTTATTGCTACGAGTCACAATTCATGGCAAAAATTCAAAAAGACCCTTCTAAACAGCATTTAGTGGATAAATTTAACAATACATATAGATATTTGGACGATATTTTGGCTTTAAACAATCCTGAATTTTCTAAATTTACAGATGAAATTTATCCTGCAGAACTTACTTTAAATAAATCCAATAGCAGCAGTGATTATACCCCTTTTCTTGATCTTGATATTTCAATAAATCAAGGGAAGTTAAACACTAAGGTTTATGATAAAAGGGATGATTTCTCCTTCCCTATAGTCAATTTTCCACATCTCGACGGCGATGTTCCGTTAGCCCCTTCTTACGGGGTCTACATTTCACAACTTGTTCGATATGCACGAGTATGTAGTGATGTTTCTGACATCAACGACCGAAATCTTTGTCTCACTGAAAAACTTCTGCACCAAGGCTTTAGATATCATAAATTGATAAAAACATTCTCTAAATTTTATTATAGATACATTGACTTATTAAGAAAATTTGGTTCTACATGCAGGGCTCTTATACATCAGGGCATTTCACATCCAAACTTCTATGGCAATATCATTTACAAAGCGTATAAATTCAAAAATTATCCTTCCAAACTTATTAACCCGTTGAACAAACTAATTCATAAAGGATATAAATACAATAATGTTGTTAAGTCTTTACTTTTGGTTTTTGTTGGCAAAAACATTGATCATCTCCTAAACGCTTTACACCATAACTAAATTTAAACAATTTTTCATATTGGCAGTATTTGGCATTGCACAATATCATGTTCTTCTTTCATAATTGATGATCTTGTTATACGAAATCTATTTAGAAGTATTTCAATGGAAGTTTCATATGTAAGAAGGCTTGATATCTTAGTCAACGGAAATTATGTCCTTAGCTAGCTGTCAGTAACTGCGAACATTTGTCCGGACAGTACCTGTGTGTATTGTTTTCATGTTTTATGTAATTCATTGTAAGGGTACTCGTCTTGATAAGTTGGACTTTTTTCTAGTTTGATTTTTACTGTGAGTCTTTTTGTGTATTTATTTTTTAGCCATTCACCACACATAGGGGGAGGGTTTGGATCCAAGAAAACGAGTTTAACCCCACCGCAATTTTTGCGCCTGTCCCAAGTCAGGAATATGTTGCTGACTGGCTTGTCCGTGTCTTCTTATGAAATTTTAGTTTCTTGATATTTGGGTTATTGGATGTGGTTTGTTTCCATTGATTTATTCAATGTTTACCTTTTTGGGGCCATTTAGGGCTTGCTTTATGGTGTGAGGTTCCTCACTGTGTTGAAGATCGTACGATGACCCCTAGATGCTTTGTTTTGGGTCGTTTTAACCTGGATATGGGATGTTGTCTCCTTGACATTTACCCCATTTCCTTTCTTTTTCATATTCTTTTGACTACTTTTGGATTATTGCTTTCCATATTTTTGATTTTAATGCTGCTGATGAGAGGTTACTCCTTGAAACACGTGTACAGCATAACGAAATTTACTGTTTTCTTTCTGCAACTTCGGTATTTTTGTATTCAGAAAAAGATAGCGATCGAACAATAACAACGTTTCTCTAATGATACGTGAATATTGAACTGTATCTGACCGGTTTGATAAGTTTTCATATTCAACATACATTATATGTATATATGTTGCATAAAGCCCCGTGGTATACCCTGCAAAATCTCTGCGTAATAAAATTTTCGGCGTTTATCATTAATCATTAGGGAAAAAGATTAGACCACTGTATCCAAATTATTTTCATAACTTATTAAAGGGATTGATAGGCATTTTATTGTTTTCATAAAAAATGTTAGAACTTTACATATAAATAATGTAATAAATAATTTTATTACATCTGCATCCATGGTTTAGGAATAAACATTAAGTTTACAGATTAGCTGTTTGATGGCAGCATGATAAATATTAACAGGTATCGCTGTTTAATGACGTAGTCAAGGCACAACCGCATCAGCTGATACAGTTTGTTTATATTGATAAAAAATTTCCGTATACAAACATTCTTTAGAATAAGTGTGAAATATGCCTCAGTGCAAAGCAAAATTTTGTACCACAAAAAGAGGACAGGGAAAACATATTCCTGATCCTAAAAAGAATAAGGAGTTATGTACAAAATGGATTCACAACTTGGGAATTTCAAATTTAGATATAAGGACATTTACGTATAGCCCCGACAAAATAGTATGTGAAGATCATTTTGAAGAGCACTGTTTTGAAGAAAATATGCAGGTAAGACTACTTTCAATAATAATATTTATGAATTAAGAATTTATATAATTATCATTTTTAACAAATGAATATTAATTATTAAAAATGAAAACATACCTGTTAACCCTCCCCCTTTGAGGGGGAGACTCCCTCTTTGAAGCATAATCTCCACCCTTTGAATTGATCTCCCTCGAGGGAGATCAAAATCTCCCCCTCACGGCCTTTTCTCCCCCTAAACCTCTCTCATAGACAAAATAAGGTTCTTTTTTAACAGTTTTCCCAAATTTGTTTTGCTTTCTTGGCAAATATGATGCATAATTTTAAAATCATTGTAGAATTTTGATTTTAGAAATCGATCTAACAGCTTATATAAATGATTTATTCCATTCCATCTTTTCTTTTCTTCATTTATAATGCAAGTTTTTGCTGGGAAAGGGTAGTTACGTAAAATCCCCCTCTTAGATGGACTGATTTGAGGGAGATCTCCCTCATAGCAGCCACCAAAGGTTAACAGGTATGTGAAAATGAAGTTTACTTTGAAAATAAAAAAAGGTGTGTTAAACTTAATTTTATTACTTTTTTCTGCTGTTCTTTTACTTAATTATGCACTGTTTCATTCTTTCCTGACATTATATTTTAAAAATTCTTTCAATTTATAGGCCAAATTAATGGCATATACACCTAAATACAAAAGACTTAAACCTGATGCTGTTCCTTCTATATTCAAAGATACACATGTAACAAAGACCAGAGAGACAAGTGTCAACAGAGAAAGAAAGGCAGAAAAGAAAGAGGTTGGTGACTTCATTTAGATTTTTTTCCAAATAAATTTTTAAAATATTGACTATTACTGTAATTTTTTTTCATTAGAATATCATTCCAAAAACAATTTGACATTCCAATTAATAATTAATCAAAACAAATGGATAGGGAGTGAATTCTTAAATATCCTTATACTGTCTTACTTAAATAAAGTTCACATCTGCATTTACATTGCAGACAATTGACAGTCTACTAAATGAGGATACAGATACTGGTATATGTCAGGAGATGCCTAGTACATCAGAAAAACAAACAAAATCTAACAATGGTATGTATTTTAAGTAACCTTATATACTTCTAGTGTTAAAATAAATATTGTTACCATCATGACCATAATCTTAAACATTTCAACTGCTTATCTTACTCTAGTAATGGTAGGTTATACAATTTATTGTTATTTTATTGTATTTTGATTTATTTTTCTTGTGCATATTAATATAAAAAAATTATATTTGAAAAAAATCATAATAAATGACTAGTTCTTATATATTAACAGGGAACAGCAGTAGTAGACGACAGAAGATTTCCAAGACAGCAGTGACACCACAGGTAAGTTCACTTTGAGGAGGGTTTAAGTGTGGTGGTGAAAACAGAATTTTAATAATTTTAATAACAATGTTACTGAACACACATGAAATTGGTCTTTATAGTAAAAGATAAAAGGCCATCGTCCATAATGAGAGGGATTTTAATGTCACTTTCAGCAGAATTTCAGCTATATAGCGGTGGTCAGTTTTAGTGGTGGATAAAGATAGAATATCCGGAGAGAACAACACATTTTTAGCAGGTAACTTTCATGACTTATCCAGTACTACTGCTAATCGAGTGTAGATTACAAAAGCGTTGTCAAACCAGAAAATAGTAAAATATAGTTTTACTTATTTTATTGCATTAGCTTTTGGTAAAAAAAAAATATTTGTTTTCTTTGTATTTGATTTTTACATTTTTATTTTGTTATTACAGAAACCAGATAAAGTTGATAAAGGCATACAAGTTTCGCCAGCTATGCACAGTGTGTCAGTCGAGTGTTCAGTTCGATTTGAGCAACAACCAAACTTTGATTGTTCCAACTGTTATATCCGGGATAATGTAGATTTATTTGTACATGACCAGTTACCAATGTAAAGTTAATCCAACTGATTCTAATTCAAGAAAAACGTCAACTCCGTGTAAGACAAATGTAAGAGCAAAGACAGTAACCACGGTCTTGATTATTCTTCAAATGTTTTTGGCACTCCAGAAAAGGCGAATTCAGATCTACCATTTAGTGATATCGAGGAATCCCCTATGAAGTCAGATGACAATGATAATGATTCATCTTTTCATTTATCCGATTATTCACCTTCTTCAGAAGATTCAGATTCTCCAAATGAGGACGAAAATGTTTCAAATAAACCTGTTCAAGATACCAAATTTATTGTTTTTCTTAGTTGTCTGTATTCTTTACTAGCATTAGTTCGATCCCCAGAATGCTCAGAAAAAATTTGTCCTGATGATACAAGGAAACATATAAATGGAACATGTGCTAGTTTTCATCTCACATGTTATAAAGGTCATACATTTACATGGCATACACAACCATTCGAAGGAAAACAGCCAATTGGGAACATACTAGCTGCAACAGCAACATTTTTGTGCGGGTGTGCATTCAGTACAATTTCAGCGCTGTTTAGAATGTTAAAAATTCCATTCATAAGCAATTTTACATTTTACACAATTGAAAAGTCGGTTATAATTCCAATGATTGATGGATTCTGGAAATAGCAACAAGCTGTTACTTTAAACACCATGAAGAGAGCAAGAAGTTTGAATGTTTGTGGGGACGGACGATGCGATTCTCCTGGCTTTTCTGCAAAGTATTGCACTTATACATTTATGGAGCAGAATACAGGAGCAATTTTGGATTTTAAGGTAGTTCATGTGACCGAGACGGGTTCATCTGCTCGAATGGAGTTGGAGGGTTTCAAGAGATCGTTCCAGCATTTAGTTCAAAGTAAACTTAATATAGCTACTGTTGCCACAGACAGGCATGTACAAATAAGGAAATATTTTAGAACAGAACATCCAAGTATTTAACATCAATTTGATGTTTGGCACATGGCCAATAGCATAAGAAAAAAACTTGTAGCACAGGCTAAAAAGAAGGGCTATGAAGAATTAATGCCTTGGATTCGATCCATATCTAACCATCTTTGGTATTGTGCCAGTGAATGCAATGGTAATCCAGATATTTTAGTGGAACTTTGGTCATCTTTAGTTCACCATATCCAAAATATACATGCGTTTGAAGGAAAGCATATTGTTCAGTGTGGTCATCCAACATTAGATCCAGATATTTCAAGAAAAAAGAAATTGCTCAAACCTAGTAGTAAAGCACTTAAAGCAGTAAAAGAAATTATTTTGAACCCAAGAATTATAAAAGACATAAAGCAGTTGTCAGGATTTTGTCACACCGGTGGTCTGGAGGTTTATCATTCCATGATGCTTAAATATGTTCCCAAAAGACAAGAATATAGATATCCTCAAATGGTTGCAAGAACACAATTAGCTGCACTGGATAACAATTTCAA
Organism: Modiolus philippinarum; assembly: GCA_002080025.1. Lineage (NCBI taxonomy): Eukaryota > Metazoa > Mollusca > Bivalvia > Mytilida > Modiolidae > Modiolus > Modiolus philippinarum. The sequence goes on along the minus strand of MJUU01017061.1, from coordinate 25,511 downwards.
TTTAAAAAGAGAAGCTAAATGTGATGAATTAGGGCAAGTAAAGTTTGTTCAATTGTGTCCGAAAACAACTGGACGTTGGACAGTGAGAAAGGTATATGAAAAAAAGAACTATGACTACAGGGATGAAATGTTAGAAATGGCCCTTGTCATGAAAAAAAGGGAAATTTTACCAACAACAGAGCATCAACGGAAAGTTCTAGAATTTCCAAGGAATATTGCTCAAGCACAAGCTCCACAAAAATCTGAACTAATTGAAGCTCATGTGAGCAGATTTAAGAATATGAATTGAAAGTGTGACTTAGAATATAAAACAATGCATTGCTTCTTTCATTTAATTTCAATCCGAGTCTGAACTTGATTCTCCAGCCTCATTAAACCCTTCATAATGTCCATCTGGATCTGGAAATGTTTCTCTGATTTTATTAACTACACATGCTGGTAATACAACTCTGTTCTCCTTTCCAAGAGGTTGTCCTCTTCTGACCCAACAAGCAAATTGCATATATGCCATTAACCTTGTCTGACTGCAAAAGAAAACATTTTATTTGAAATATTCATATAATTAATGCTTTAGATTTGTTAGCGAATGAATATCAGTTGACCTTCATAGGATTATAAACAAGTGATTATATCTTCTTCTGAGGTATGTATTGCATGAATTCATAAATCTTTTTATCTTTGACATATTGAATCTGCTTCAGTCAGTAATGTAATTAACTTTTGACATTTATTAAGCTATTTATTTTAAGTATTATATTTTTTCACTTAAATTTTGTTCATATTACTCACCTTGGATTTAGCATGTCTGGAGCATTTCCATTGAATCTTTTATATCTCAGGAAAGATACATATGCTGTTTCCAGTACTATGTTATTGAGGCATATCATGTAAAATTGTTCATGTAGTGTTATACATGTTAGATCATCTCCTATATACTGTTCAAGTCTTTACAACATTTACATTCCTCAATAGTTGGTAAAATATGACAGTTTCCACATTTACAGAAGTCTAAATTTAATTGAATATTATTGTCTGAATTTGCATTTGAATCTTGCTGTTCTTCCATCTCTGCTAATTCTGTTTCAGTGTACTCAGGTTCCCATTGATATCCTTGAATTCCCTCAAATTCATTTATATTAAATTCTTCTTCACTAGAGATATCTGATGATGCCATGTGTATTTTCAGTGTTTGTTTTGATAAGCTTTAGTTGATAAATCTGAAAGTGCCTTGACTACGTCATACAGGAAGTAGTGAAAGTAATTAATTTNGGGGGGGGGGGGGGGGGGTCACTTCCACTATATGATGAGGTAGGGATGAGCCGCTGGAATAGGTACTTTTTTCTTGCTTCAGATTATATGATAAGGGTAGTAAATTGTGATGAAAATATGTGATAAGGTAGTGATTTTAGATGAGATTATGCAATAAGGTCAATTTTTTACATCTAAATCAGAAACTACATTAATAAAGTATTTAACTGTGTGTAATTTTCTACTTTTTGATTGAAAATAAAGAATTTACAGTATTTACCCATATATATGACAAGGTATACTTGTCTGCATTATATATGATTAGGTGTACTTTTCTGCTAAAAATATATGATAAGGTATATATTTTTGAGATTCTTAATATATGATAAGGGTGGGGTCCTGATGTACCAGCGGCTCACCCTTACCAAAAATCATATGGAGTGACCCCCCCGAGATCAAAACCTGCCATGTAACAAATTTATCTGCTCTATAACTCTTCAGAATAATCAAATAGTGAAAATATTTCTAAGACATCACTTTAAGACCTTTTAAAATCATATAAAATGGTTTTTATGGTTTCCCTATCAATCCCTTTAACTCTTGAAAGTCACGTTGAATTTGAAATTTCTTAATAAGGTCGGACAGCCTCACTATATTTCTTTAATAATTCAACTATCGCTAGAGGGTATGACATGGTAATTAACAGGTTCTTGTGTAATCAATATAAACCAGTAAAGTCTTTTTAAATTTTCCTGTTTAAATAGCATATCGATCCAAAACCTTAACAAGGAAGTTCATTACAGAATAACTGTAAAGATCAACTGAAGGTAATTTTACCTGTCTCTTTATATTTTGTAAAATTATCTTACTCACATAAACTTTTGACATGGTTTTTTTTTAAATCTATTTGTATTTATATAATTTCGATGGGAGATCCGTTTCTTCATCCTTCGACCTGGAAATCCCAAATGAAAGCAAAACAGATTTATTAATCTGCAATATCTCCTCCTTAGAGAGAGTAAAAGCTGTGTAAGTTGGATTACCATTTGAATTATCAATGGCTAGTTCTTTCTTTAAACAATTTATGTTAAAAATGATGATATTATGGACCTTATTGACAGGAACAACGACATATTTGTAATGAATGGAGAGCAAGTTATTGGCTAAATCGAAATTTTTGAAAATTGATGATGCTTTTGTTCTTACTGACCCTATTAGCTGATTGATTCGTTTAAGAATAATTTTTCTCTAATTTCTATCAAGTTTTTATATTTCCTGAACGGTGTGGAAACATTTGTTCTCCTCTCTCTAGAGAGGACCCGGAGGAGAACAAGTTTCGTGAAATTTCCCGCCAAATTTATTCGGAATACAATCCTCGGCGTTTTTCATCCAGTCATTTGAGAAACAGTTTTCAAAACTTAAACACGTTAATTATGAAATTTCTCACATCTCGTGAAATAAATTTTGAAATGTTTAAAAGGTCGGCAAGCCTCACTTTCAAACATTTGCAAAATTTATTTAACTTGATGTGAGAAATTTCATAATCAACTTGTTCTCGTTATGGAAACTATAGCCTCACAGACTTAATCTAATCCATTTTCTGGCGTAGTCCTCTACAGCATCCATAAGAAGTTGAAATTTTACTTCCAGTTTGTTGAACGTGGTTCATGGAATTTAGACCCTTTTGCAAGTGGTTTAGACTTGAGGTCGTCGGTTGTAAAGTTTTGCAATACTCTTTTATGATTGAAATTTTAGATGCGGTTAGTGAAGTATAGGTTTACGAAATGATTGTAACTGGTGTTTGTTTACAATATGGGGTAATTTGTTTACCTTTCTGTGATGCCAGATATTGCTTAGATTAATAGTATCCATCCCTTATTAGCGAACTTATTAGGTAGAAATGAACGACGTCCATCTACATTAATGTGTTCTGTCAATAGAAAAAAGAAGGGGAACGGGGAATGTGTCAAAGAGACAACGACCCAAAGGGGAGTAATAACAACTCAAAGCCACCATAAGATCTTCAATGAACGGTGAGAAAACCATACACCCAACGGTAGGTCGGAGTTAGCCCCTGAATAAAGAGGAATCAAGTTCAGCAAAATAAACATCATCCTAGACTCCTATAGACATAAAGTAAACTAACTAGCTAAAAGACAAGACACACAAAGGCTTAAAAAATTTCCCGACTTAGGACAGGCGCAAACCTGCTGCGGCGGGGTAAAACTAGTTTTATTGGGCCCAAACCTTCCCCTTCAGCCAATGTGATAAAAAAAACAATCGTTCTATCTATTGTATCAATTCAAGTGATCTTTTACCATTGATGCTTTCATATGTGGCTAAATTTGTCTCCAGTGTCAATTTGTTTTCATAGTTTGTGTCACTTCATGTTGATGTTTAGACTATTTTATTATCCCCGCACTGTCGAATGAAAGTTCGGGGATATTGTCGTTGGCGTCGTCCGTCCGTCTGTCCGTCACAAATCCTTGCAACGCGAACTCCTCCTACATTTTTGGATTTAGGGCTTTAATTTTGTTGTAGAATTGTTGCATATGGTCTGTAGATGCGAAATAAGCTTTTGGATTTTTTATATTTATCTTGATGCAAACAAGATACCCCAAGATGTCGATTTGTCAAAGATAGCAATATGTGGATTCACTGGCTTGTGACACATATGGCATGCGACGCAAACTCATCCTACATTTTTGGATTTATGGATTTAATTTTTTTGCAGAATTGTTGCATATAGTCTTGTAGATGCACAATATGCTTTCAAAATTTTGATTTCGGTTCCAAAATGTCAAAGACTGATATTTGTAGACATTTTGGCATATAATCTTATATTTTGGCAAGTATTTCGAAAAAATAAAAATTCTGAAATCTTAGAATTTGAAAATGTGATTTCAGTTTTGTAAATATCCTGAAAGTCTCAATGAACACTTATTTTTTGAAATTCTACCTAGCAACCATACTTTTAGCATTTTTTCCCATAAGGGCAATCATTTTCACCAATTGAATTTCAAAAATATTTGATTCAAATTTTGGTACATTTCCTGAAACTGTCAAAGACCACTTATTTTTTTAACAACAGCAAAATTCAGTTGGCAACAGGACTGAGTCAATTGTGAAAAATGGAACTGAAAGAACTAAATATACGGACATATACATGAAATCACAAGAGACTACTAGCAGTTAACTGACCTGCCAGCTCCAGACCCATTACCAACTGACAAAGTAAGTTATGTACCCCCAGTATACAGCTTCCACCAAGATCCTTTCCTGTGAGGAGTTTAGGATAATGATTTCATGCATATACCGGAATACATAACCCGTGTCCATGCAATACAGATTTTAGAAATTTAGAATGTGTTTGGTTAAAATGCAAAGAACCTATAAAAATCAATGTAAAAACCAAAGCTGGTCATACGTAATGACTTGACGACAATACCGTAATTATAAACCTTATGAATTAGACGATTTAAAGGTTTTATAAGTTTGTTGGGCGAGTTTAAGTATTTTTATCAATAACCTATGTTGACCAATATTAAGTTTGACAGCGTCTTACTTGTATGAAGATGAGTACTGAGCAGTGGAAGTATTTTCTAAAGATGCTCTGTACAGAAAATTCAATTGAGTAAGTGGTAAAGGGTACAATTTTGTGCGAATGTGATGCTATCCCAAGGGTTTTACAAACGAAAGTAGAAAGCCCTGTATAGTTACAGGATAAAGTGTTGTTGATGTATAATGGCGTTTTCGTCTAAGACTGTTGTCAAAAATCACATCTTTATCGTTCCATATCAGGCTGGGATGATAACATATGCTTTCAATTTTGTCGTTACAACCACAGGTAATGCCGTTCATAATTCACGTATATAGTATTCTTCTTTTTGTCTACGAAGAGTTGTACCTAGGTTTGGATTGTTGGTAGGACGGTATATTTTTTTCTAAAATGCGTACTATCATGGAAAGAATAAAATGATCAGGTTGATTAAAATGTTGGTAAACGATTGGAAATTTCATGGTGTTGATTCCCAATCTATATCCGTTCATACGTTCGTGTAGTCTTCCTTTAATTTCTGCGACATAAATAAGGCCACAAAAATTGCATTATATACCGTAGACAAGATTTTTAGATGCACAATTAAGATCGTCATAGCTTCTATTCATATTTGTCAAATCACCAGTGAAGAACGTATCGGCTATCAAAATTACACATGTTTACAGTTTTTAATCTTACAGTTTGAGATAGTACAATGAATCATCATTATAATTTATATGTCATGTAATTGAATGGAGCATGTATGAACTTGTAGCTTAAGATAATAATTTTATACTGAAAACGTTGGTTATTTGATGCTATATATGACATGGTGGTATTGACTGTGTTGGGTTTGAGACAAGATGATACCGTGTCCATGATATCATCAGGTTGGGGCCTTTTGATACTGGGCGACGACTTATCTAGTAGGGTATTGTTGTTTCTCAATTTCATACTTAAGTAAAATAAGCTACTGTTTTGATGATGCCCTCGGGGACAAATTATCCACCAGCAGAGGCATCTACCCAGTGGCATTAAAGTAAGTGAGAAGTGAACCGTCAATCTAAAACGAATAATGCAAGGACAATGGCAACAGCGGAAAACAAAGAAACAAAGCCATAACATTAGAGAAAAATGAAGAAAGATAAACAACACGGACCCAATAAGTTGCACCGGTGAAGTAAGCATTTCTGCCTCTTATATTGAACGTGTCAAGTCAGGTAATTAGGGCAACTCCGGTAGAAGAAACATCAATTAAGCTTTCAAGGGATAAGATATGTTGTCATCTGGGAAACAGATATCCCAAAGTGGAACTGTCAGTATTAATCATATTTTAGATTTAAACATTTCAACCTCGTCTGGGTATGAAAGTGTAGGTATTTATCATAATGAAGTGACAATATACTTTTACGTCTGTTCCTACTAAGACAATACGGCTTCATAAACAACCCTCGCATTTACAAGATAGACCTAAGCCCCTGGTAAAACGTAGTTAGCAAAAGCAACACATAGACACATGCGAAATGAAGTCATTTAAATCTTGGTCTACACATTATTACCTTTCACTGTTCACCACAGACTATTCTTGCAAAATATATGACCTACTAGTTGGAATTATATGTACAAGTAATAAAAGATAAATATCAAAATTCCGAATTTAGTTTATGCATATGGCCATTTCGACAATTTATGTCTCTTCAGTGCAGATAAAATCTAAACTAACTATGCAAAAAGAAAGACTTTTATTGGTATTGCTATTTAATGAACCTTTTCTTGCATATTGTATCACATTTGAAACGCGTAAAATTACACAGCAACTTACAAAAGGAAAATGCTTGCGTATATAACTTGAAGTTAGTTGTTAAATATATTTCAAATATTTTCAGATTGTTACTTGTAGTTTAGTTAAATCTTTATGATGGCACAAGTTAAAGCATCACCAGGGGACAAACGTCACGGATTTTCGTACATAAAAATGTTTTCATATCCAGACGTTGGAAGAATCTCTGCATTAGCTGTTACAGCAATAGGTAATATAATCGCTTGTGACAATCAGAGAAATAAACTTGTGCTTTTTGATAAAGATGGGAATTACCTGAATTGTCTCAAAGTTCAAGGAGAACCATGGGACATTGCAATAAATAAAGATAATCTGGCTTTTATTACTGTTCCAAATAAATCAAAGGTCTTAGTTGTTGAACCGGATATATTTCGTTCTCGGGAATTTAAAGAAATCAAGAAAGGTAACAAGACTTGCAATATCATTGGTGTGTCATCGATAACGAATTCCTCAGAAGTAATGATGTTTGACTTTATCCGGATATCTACAGTAAATGATCAGGTGTAAGTTTAAATCAAATATTAAACACGTTATACCTTCACATTTTTCAGAACCACACAAAAGAACAAAGCAAGTTTGACCAATTATAAAACAAATATAAAAAAAAGGCACAACTGTATTGATTACTGACCTTAATAACTGACACCATTCTCACAACGCACAACATTTTGATATGAGAGAAAATCGTGATGATAATATTGTGTTATCAGTGATGATATAGAGCAAGAGCTTCGAAATGCAAGTACCTACAATTTTGTCATCATATAACCGGTAAAGTACTCTTGTTTTTAAAAACCGAAGAATAATCTTAACACGGTTATATCAGAAAAATTTATATAAACTGATAGATAGACATATTTGATAGAAAATTGATTAATTTTCAGAAATTTAAAACGTTGTTATATATTACAAAGAGGTTTATTAGCTTTTATTTAATCATTCGTTTCGGAATGGAAATGTGCAGAAACTAAATTCCACGTACCTTCGGCATTTTGTTATTTACTACCAGTTGGCCAATGCTTCTACTGATGGACTGTTAGTCCCCGAGAGTAATTTCCAACCAAGTAGCCAGTGCGTCTCTACAGACCCGAAAACCGATTCAATTTAGAAACTTGCATTATCTAAATTTTAAAAAATGCTTAAAACAAAGAAGTTTCTTCCTCGTGCATAGCTCTGCCCTAAATTGATTTTCTATTTAGATTCTACTGATATTTTGTTCTCTATCGGCTTTACACATATTTCGGTTTATGGGTTTCCTAATCTGTCTGCACCGAAGAGACATAAGTTGTCGAAATGACAATATGCAGAAACTGAATTCCCAGTAACTTAGATATTTTTTAATTCGTTATAGTTTTCGTTTTATGCAAGGTGTTTTTGCAAAACAGTAATTTAACAAAACTGATTTTATACTCGACAAGATATTACACTCAGTTGTAACAAGTTCCGAAACTACATCCACTCACGAACTTTATATACGATTCCGCTCGTTGAAAATATTGACAAATGAACATTCATAACATGTTTAGGATAAACGAAAGTGATGCATTCTGAACACTCCATCCGACTTTTTATATTGCACTGACGCTTTTAACAGGATATTTCATAGAGGTTTTCCCATGTCTGTAAATGCGCTACTTAACAATGTTAGGGTACTAACTTCATAAGGAATTAGTGCGTTCAAGATAGATTGTCATAAAAGCATATTTACCAAATTTTGTAAACCACATGTGAATGCTAAGAAAATTTTAAGATTTATTTGAATATCTATCTTCAGCTGATCTTATTTGCTCTATGTTCAAGATGATGTACATTTCAGACAGAAGAAAAGTCCTTTATTGAACCTTGGATGATACTCTTCTTATGATTTTTGCTTTAATAGTTTTTGACTTTCTTTGTCGTCTTGTTGCTTCTCTATTTTATTTTATTTTATTTTATTTTTTGCTTCTTTGTTCTATTTTTAGCGTAATTGATCAAAAGGGAAAGTGTGAGCTATTGATATGACTTGGCGTCCGTTGTCTATAGTTTCTCACAGTTTGATCTTCTCTTCTTCATCCACCTAAGAAAATTCAACCAATCTTTACCGGAGTAATGTATGGAAGGTCTTTTACAAAATTAATTACTTTACTTCTTATCCGACAAAAACTTGCCCACCAGAGAGAAACTTAACATGGCACTCTATTGGAAAAACGTCATTTTCACCATCTGCTCTGAATCTCTTGAAGCAAATTTAACTGAACTGTACTGAAATGATGTAGGGTTGTTTCTTCACAAAAATTGGCCATGTTGTTTCGATTCGACCAAAAAAAAAAAAAAAAAAAAAAAAACGCCAAAAAAAACACCAGATCAGAACATAGTTTAACATTAGCCCTTTTGAAAATTCACATTTTGATGTTTTCCTCCAAAACAACTGGAGCAATTTCAATCAAACTTGTGTATAGATGATTTTTAACAAAGATTGCTCATTTAGTTTCGATCTGAAAAAAAAACATGGCATTTTAGTTAAACATGGGACCCTCTGAGAATACATTATTTTCATAATCTGTCCTGAACGGTTGAGGAAAATTTAACATAATTGTACTGAATGATGTAGGGAAGTTTCTATACATGGATTTCTCTTTTTTTCTGATTCGACAAAAACATGGTCGCTAGCACGGAACATGTTTTAACATTGGCCTATGGAACATAAATATTTTTATCATCTCCTCTAAAATCCCGGAATCGTATGCAACTAAACTTTTCTTGAATGACGTATTGTAATGAAGTCCATTAAAACGACTGGTCAATTCGTTCCGATCAAACATACAAAAAATGGCCGCCAGCATGAATTTAGCTTAACATGGGAACCTATTGGAAAAACATCGTGAATCAGATGTGGATTCTTAAAAATTCCAAAGATCTCCTTGAACAGCTCTCCTCAAACAGTCTCGCATACTGCAATAGCATTCAATCTTTTGATTGTTCTACCCTTTAATACAACTCTTCCCCATAATAAACTTAAAGCAGTAATTTCCGATCTGATACATCAATGTGTCTGTACCAAAAATGGAGAACACAGGTATTCCTATCTGGTAATAGGAAAAGATAAAACATATTTTGTAAAGAACCACACTGAGTCTAACAAGAAATACAGTGAAAATGACGTGATTAAGATGCTTGAATTTTTGATCGACAACATTTTTGTTGAATGTGGAGGCCGTGTTTTTCAACACACAATAGGAATTCCTATGTGAACAAATTGTGCGCCACTTTTAGCTGATCTTTTCCTTTTTTCGTATGAAGCAAAGTTTTTACAAGGGCTGATACAACAGAAACAAAATCAGCTAGCCCAGACTTTTAATTTCAGCTTCAGATATATAGACGATGTACTTTCTCTTAATAACCCAAGATTTAAAGAATATTTACATCGTACTTGAAATCAAAGAGGCAACCGATACACCCAATTCTGCTTCATACCTTGACCTTTTGTTGTACATTGACGAACATGGACGTTTGAAATCTAGATTATATGACAAACGTGATGATTTGACTTTCCAATTGTGAACTTTCCCTTTCTCTGCAGCAATATACCTGCATCCCCAGCATATGGAGTATATATTTCACAATTAATTCGTTACTGTAGAGCGTGCAGTACATCAATGACTTTGTGGAAAGAGCAAAAGCACTCACAAAAACTGCTGAGTCAGGGATATGTTCAGCCTTTGTTACTTTCGCCCCATCAGAAATTCTATGCCGTCACCACGACATCATAGATGGATATGAAATGTCAATGTCACAAATAAAAACGGACATTTTCAGCTGGATTCACGTCTTCCCTGATTTGACATTACCGGTCTCGACTTTACCCTGGATTGACCCACTGACAGTGTGACGGGTGCTGTGCACAGAGCAGGACATGCTTACCCTTACGGGGCACCTGATGTCACTCTTGTTTATTGAGAGTTCACACTGTTAGTGCTTTGGTTTTTTGTGTTGTATATGTAATGTTCGTGTATTTTGTGGGCATGTGGTGTCTTTGGTCTTCCGTCTTTTGGTGTTCTTGCTTTTGCCTTTGTCTCTGGACTTTGATTTGTGTAATCTTGTGCTTTGTTCCTTCGGTATTCTACTGCCGTTGTTTCATCGTCTACTGTGAAGCTATTTAAGCAACTTTAACTAAATTATGCAAAAATGATCGAGGGAAAAATTTTAAAAATCGCTCATTTCTTTTGGATTGAAGTAAATAAATGGCCGCCGGTGTAGAACTTGTTTTGGCACCATTTGAAAACATCATTTTCATCATCTGCTCTGAAAGTATGGAAGCAAATTTAACTAAACTGTACTGGAAAGGTGTAGTGAAGGTTCTTTACAACGATTCGTTTTCGTTCCAATTTGACAAAAAAATGTGGCCGCTATCACACAACATATTTAACATTGGCCTAAAGGAAAACCATATTTTGATAATCTCCTCAGAAATCCTGTTGAAAAAATTAAACAAGAATGTTGTATGGAGACCCTTAAATAAATGCCGATTTTCTTTTGTATCCGATAATTACATGGCCGTAATTAAAAGTTAGACCCTAAGGTAAAATCAAACAAATTTAACAAAACTCTACTGGTTTGTATGTCTAGTTGAGGTCATTTGTTTTAACCCGATTTCACAAACAAAATAGCGGCCAGCGTTGAACATTGAACCCTCTCGGAAAAGCATTTTATTAAGTTAGCAATACAGGCTCACTCTCTGAGGTTCTAGTTTTATCTCTTAGTTGCACCCTTCTGTCAGCGTCTTGGTGTTACTTACTTTAGTTTGTTTCATTCCTTATTTTCGATCTTACTCACATTGTTGCTTTTAATTCTTTTTTAATCTCTTTTCGACCTTCCATGTGCTTCTTGTTTCTATCTCTAGGTTTCTAACTTTTATTTCTATTTATTTATCTTTGAGTTTCCAAATTTTGGCCATCGGTAAAAAGTTTTTTATTTTATTCTTCTTTCCTTGAGATGTGTAAATTCTCGTTCGGTTTATTACTTCATTATTCTTTATTCAATTTCTCATAGGTTGTATATCTAAGCTGATATTTTTAGTCCTTCTTTTGTAAAGATAAACACAATTTGCATGGCAATCGTGTAAGAATACAAAAACGTCTTAAAGTAGGACCTAAATTTGCCTGCTTTGCAGATGTTAAATTACGGTATCAAATTAAACAAAGAAGACCAAATAAAAAAACTCAGTAAACATATGGAAAAGGTTTAAGAATTGTGATACAGGCACTTAAACCTTTCGCACACAATATTATTCAAGTAAAAGTATGACATTTTGCAAGAGATGATATCAAACCGAATATTGGATTTTGTATTTAGTTTCAGGATCACTCTCTTTATCACTCTCTCTCTAAATCTCTCTAAAGGTGAGTTAAAGGTTTCCTATTTTTTTTTTTTCAGATATCCTTACAATTATACATGGTCTCTGCCAAATGATGGCAATCATTATAAGTTATGCAGCACGCAATATGCCAATTATGTTTGTAAGGGTCAAGATAGCATCTACATCACCGACGGTTTTCAAAGCTTTCTTGCATACGGAAGAGTGAATAGGGCGCCTGTTAATGTGAACATTCCGTCAATTACTGTGCCTAGCGACGTTTTTTCTGACGACAATGGACATATATATGTTAGTGGACAATATTCACACAACATACACCAACTTACTTGGGATGGAAAAGTTATAGATATACCACTACATAGTCACCATGGAATAAAACATCCAGTCGCCATGTGCTTCAACCAGACTTGTACCAAGTTCTACATTGCAAACGAGTTTGGTTCCAACATCCAAATTTATGATGTAGTTTAACTAATTCTCTTGACAAAAGAACAGATAAAAACTTTATGTATGTATTATGAATATATCAATACACCAGATATTGAATCTGTTATTTTAAGATTACATGAAATAAAACAATACCTTTTTGCTTTTTACGTTGCAAGTTTGTTCCTACGTAGGCATCGCCTAATAAATCTGATACCATACTTTGTTCAATATTTGAAAAATGAAAGGTGCATAAACACGTACAAAAAAGGGTTAAATTTCGTTATCATTTCGTGGACTTCTGTCAAAAGCTATCGGTTTCACTGTCAGTATGACGTGCTGTTGTTAAAAAACAAGGGCGTTAGAATACCGAGGCACAAAACACAAGTTAACATAAATAAAAGTCAAGAGAAAAGGCTAAAGCAAGAACACCAAAAGACGACATAAGTAAGGATACCAGAAGACAGATGACCAAAGAGACAACACATTTAATTAATTTCAAGTTCATATCGTGGCAATCACATAGTAAAAGATAAAAATATCGTTGAAACAAAATAGGTTCGGTAAGTCTCGCTCAATTATGAAACATCCGGGGACATTAATTCTCTGAATAGAGAAAAATATGTCGGGGAAGCTATATTTGAAAAATACTCATGTTGCATAATAAATGGTAAAGTTATACTCTATACATGTTTCAAAGACTTACCTCTTATCGGCAGCATTAAAATCGAATAAAATGGAAGACCATAATACAAGAATTAGTAAGAAGGACTAATTTATTACTTGAATTATCGACATGGGAGACAAAAACAAGTAGCAAGGACATCCACTGAGAGCACTACACAGAATGAAGCCTCAGTATTTTAAGGGGTTTGGGTAAAATGAAAACAGTAATTTCTCTAAATCTCAATGTATAATATTCATTTCAGACAAGTCTGACTACAGGTTGGTGAATTCCTCTGGGATATCTGGTCCTAGAGCGGTGGCATCGACCGAGTGGTTTCAAAATTTTAAAAAATCCATGTTACTTTAAAATCCATAATTTCTATTTGTGTGTGCTTCAATGACTAACCTCTCATTAGCAGCATCAAGATATAACTAAATTGAAAGCAATGATACAGATATGGTCAGAGAGAAGTCCTCATTACCAATAAATCTTGATCAAAGAAATAAAAAGATAAAACACTCAAATATTTAAAGGAAAAAAGTCAAATTTACTCAACTTTACAAACATGTATTTTAATCTATAGTAACTGTAATCAGAATATGCTATATGTGATAAAGGTAAGTGGCATAGAGCAAGAGCTTTGGCCTTATGGAATGGCCCCAAGAAGCCTGCTCTTTTCTGAAATATATAGACAGATGGTATCGTTATATATCAGTAAAGAGTATGACAATTCTTTCTGAAAAAAACTATATGTGCCAGTTTTGCAGCGTCAAATGCTTTTCTGAATTTGTTATTCAGTGGATTAGGAACATTAAGTAAAATTTATGCAGATGTGCACTTGTTTATTATTAATTCTAAATAAAGCTTTATCGTAGATTGTCAAGCATCAACGGGTATGGGACCTTTCCTTAAATTCTATTTCTTAGCACACTTCTTTTACAACGGAAATTTGTTCTTAAAACTTTCACGATGAGACTTCTGAGTTTTCATCCATTTCCATTATACATATGTCGTGTAGGCAAAGACGATTTTCTTGAACGAGAATAACTGTAATAATACATTTTCATAACAAATACGTATCTTTTCTTATATGGCCAAATCATCGCAATTTAATAAAAGTAGCATATTTAAAGTGGATGGTGTTTAAAATGGCAAGACAAAGTTGGATGCGTTGAAAATATGTGTCATGTCTGAGAGTTACAATTTTGCCGTTTTACCACGAATATTTATCTTATACCAGATATTGGTAATACAAAGATAAATCGACATGATTTCCATTCACGTAGAAAAAATACTGTTAAATATGAAAACTACTACAGATGTGTTGCAGCTGCCGACTATATAAGTTTTGATAAAAGTTCTGTCACATCATTTATTCTTTTTACTATGACGTACAGATTTTTGTAAAAATCGCTCAAAACAAACGCAGCACAGCTGACTATCACTGTGCTCTTTTTTGGTGCCTCTTTAGTCAATACCGGTGGGGAAATTTCTTTTGACCTTGATGACACGAATGCTGAAACTGCTGCATCTGTATAGAGGGGATTGCTGTATTGCTTAGGAGCATGGCAATTAGTTTTGAAAATAAACTGTATTTGCCAGAATGTCTTTTATTAATTTGCTATTTTGTGGTTTAGGAAAATAAGTATATTAAGTAAATTTTATCCAGGTGTTCACTTGTTTTTTTTTATGAATTCTTAATAGACATTAATCGTAGATTGTCAAGCATCAACGGGGACGGAACCTTTCCTTTAATCCATTCTTTAACTCACGTTTTTCACAGACAAAATCTGTTTTACAAATTCTCACAAGGGGACTCCTAAGGTTTCAACCATTTCCATTATACTTGTTGGCCAAGACAATTTTCTGAAACGAGATTAACTGTATTAATACATACAAATGAGTATCTTGTCTTATATGGCCAAATCATTGAAATTAAATAAAATAGCATATTAAAAGTGGGTGGTGTTGAAAGTGGCAATACAATGTTGGCTTCTTTGTTGAGGACAGCAGTCATGTATAAGAGGTTTAAATGTTACCGTTTTTCCATGAATTTTTATCTTTTACCAGATTGGTAAAAATAGATAAATCGACATCATTTCCATTCATGTAGAAAACAAATAGCGTATGAAAACTGCTATACCTGTGTTGCAGCTGCCGACTATATATAAGTTTTGATAAAAGTTATGTCACGTCATTCAGTCAGATTAATCTAAAAATTGCATTTCCCGTCGTCTTTCGACTATGACCTATTTAGATTATGTATAAATTGCTGAGAACAACGACAGCACCGTTGACTATCACTGTCCTCTTTTTTTTGGTGCCTCTTTAGCCCATACCGGTGGGGAAATTTCTTCGGACCATGTTGACACGTATGCTGAAGCTGTTGTAATTTCTTAACTTAAATGAAAAACTCTTCTTACTATCCTCACAACTAAAAAGTGTACAGCATAACAAAATTTACTGTTTATCATGCAACTTTGGTATTTTTGTAATTATATGATAATTGTAGATGCTATGCCTATTCATCTGCCTGTCATAGTTTTGTATCTATATTATGGTTTCATTATATTGTTGACAATTCACATTTTATTTGCTTTGAAATCTCCTCCTATTAAGTACATCGGAAACGAATACCGAAACAAAAATGATGAAAGGGGGAATTCCAAAATCAAAAATACAAAATCACGGCAATTAATATTCAACACCAATTGAGACCGTATGACAAAGCTAAAAAAATAAAAAGATGAACTTAGTTAAGATGATATAGACTTTGCCTTCTTGTAAAAACAAAACAAAGAACAAAGCTGACTCTTACTCAGTTATTCTTTTTGGTGCCTCTAAATCTCGTACAGATGAGAAAATCTCTTTTAACCATGTTTACATGTATGCTGAACTTCTCTGTATCTTGATTTGTATGAAAATCTTATGGTTATCCTTACAACTGAAAGGTTTGTACATAATATATATATATATATATATAAATAAATTTGCAGCTCACTCTATTTTACATCCCTTGGGTCTCCCACAGAGATGGCGTGGGCAGTGTAATTTGTCTGTAATATCTGTGCATTCGAAGAGCAGCCAAATCCCTCGGTGGGAAGGCAATCTCGATATTCATTTCTCTAATTCTAACCCCGTTGGGTTCCTACCATAGACCGTTATATATATATATATATATATATATAGATTCTCATTCAGTTAGGAGTGAGTTAAGATTATTTAATCACTCTATAAAGTAAAATTTCGATTTAGTGGGCATTTCAAAGTCAAAATTTAGCTATCGAGAGCGAAGAAATATTTTTATTTCACAACTGATCTGAATGAGAATGCTGTTCTTCTGTGGAATTTTGGTAAAATGCTTTGTTTCTTTGTTTTTCATATGTTGCAATTGTCCTTGGATTGTTCGTTTTGGAATGACGGTACGGTTCTCACTTACTTTTGTTATATATTACTAAAATTGTTTTTTAACGTTTGTCATAAAGAATTTACGTAAATACAAATAGCGGCAAACGAATTTAACAATACAAATTATTTCAAAACTTAATTCATCTTTCATCAAATACGTTAATTATTTCTTTTATAAATCTCTTTTAAATATTATTGAAAGGCAAGCAAAGTTGAATTATATCTCGACATATGTTTGTTGGTAGATTCACACGATAGAATAGTTATTGAAAGGTCAATTATAATTCTTACATGGCTCTTGTTAATTGTCAACCGCTATAATATAAAGTAAATTATCTCATTCTTTGCATATGCGCAAATTGTATCGGAATAAGAGTAAAGGGGATGTAAAACAACCATGATTGTAAATTTTCCGTCTGAGCTTATGAAGGAAATAAAGGTTATAACATTTTTAATGAAACCAAGCTTTCAGACAATCATGTAAATGTTTATTGTTTTGATTTCGATTCGGATTTTGAACTTGGATCTGTTTGAAAACGTCAAAATGTGTACTGGTACGTCATAGACACAAAGAGCAATAGAGGAAATCCGCCTTTTTAAGTCCTCTTCAGAAAAGAAAATTTCATTTTCTATCATATTCATATTAGAATGAAGTAATTCATTGGAGGTCTATGGTTAATGTCATATAATCATGGACTGGGACTTTATATCATGAATTTAACCTTTCGCTCACGCTAACTCATGGTTAGATGACAATAACTATACACCTGCAATGAAAAACGAATACATACTTTGACACAGTGATATTGCATTTTTCTTTCGTTTCTTTAATTTTGTCATTCCAATTCAGCATTTTTCTTTGTTTGATAAATCTACTACAGTAGAGTCTGGAAATAAAATTTTGGAGAGGAAAAGTTTCCGACCCTTTCATGGATTTTGTCGTATCGATGATGCGTCCTTATATTTCTTTATTCTGCTCAAGGCGAAAGCTAAGCTTGTTTCTCTCCATTTACTTCAGTCTTCAATCTTCACAATTCAGTTTTTTTAGGAATATTGACGTTTTCTTTTGATTTTCTCGAATATTCATTCATTTTTTACTCAAGCATATTAAAGCCCACATATTGATATAAAAAAAACTTAATGCTTTTGAAATCATATCATAACACTGGTTGATTTTTAAAAAAAATGCTTTCTCGAAGGACGTATCTCCCTCTTCAATAGACGAGATTCCAATTGGTGAATTTTCCCGGAAAATTTTGACGTCACAATATAGATTTTTGGGACGTCACAATGTTACGTGACGCAATTTACTCTAGTTGACCCCAGGTCAATTGGGGCAATTCATTCATAAAATGTAATTGAAAATTCGTCTATTTGGTTTGTTTCCAAGGCAAAAATAATCACATTTCCATAACTTCTTCCGTGATTCAACTTTTCAAGAGTAATACTTTTGGGAATTTTGGAGGATTTTGTTTATTTGCTATTCGTTTGATCAAAGGAAAAATTAAACCTGATGTTTTTTTTTATTTTGTGTTTTACCCAAAAGCATGCTATTATAGCCCAGATATTAATACTAACACATGTTAATGCATTGAAATCATATCACAACAATAGTTGATTTTATAAAAAAAAAATGCTGTCAAGATCAATGCTTATGGACTGTTGGTCTGATCGCGTTTAGTTGCTATTCGTTTGACCAAAGAAGACATTATAGCTGGCTCTTTATATTATGGCTTTAATCTGTTGTCTACTTCCAAAATTTTCCTTTGTAAGAACAATAATTTTGTGATTTTAATGTACAATATTAACTTCCTCTGAGACTCTCTCAGTTTAAAACCTAGCCCTTGTATTTCAAACCGGATATAAATATTTGCTTAAAATGCATCCTGTTCTCCAAAAATACTTTACAATACTACTTCATTTTGTTGGTGAAGAATATGGGACTATTTATCATTCGTGTTCAAACCGGAAAAAATCTATTATCATACCAAAAAAAATCAATACATCAATAACCTGATAGGGAATCACTAATTAACCAACACTGTTGAGCAAACGGTAATTTATATTTAATCTATTTGTAGCGCTTCAGATTTATTGCTTTTTATCAATAGGTGATATCCAGGTTCATTGCATGATCTGGTATGCACTCAATAATTTGCAATTTTTAAGAGTTATCTTTCTTGGATGTGGACAACAACAAATATTTTAAACTTCAAAGTAGGTGTTTTATTCACACAGATCTAGTTTAATTAATCTTTAGTGGTTTTGCACTGATTAATGGTATTCAGATATCATCTGATATCAAAATATATTCATTTTACTTAAGAACCATGAAATCAGTTCCCTGTCACTGACAAAAATTTCCTTTGGGCATATATCTAATGGAATGATCTAAAATATTTTCCTCCCCTTGCTTCATATGTTGACACTTTGATTTTCTCTGAAATAATTCCTCTTTTGAGAAATGCACGTCAGAATATTTCTGTTTTCCTTTGTACGCATTACAACATGGAATGGGGAACCAGTAATGTAAGGGAGTGCAGACCATGAACTGGGATATGGTCTAATAAAATTTAGTTAAATAATTGTCATGTAGGACAAATTATAAGTACACTTCAATCCCATAAATAGCTTGTTTTGGTTGTATATACTTATTTCAATAGGTAGGGAATGCAGTTATCCATCTCACTGGTACCGACGGAGATCGTTTCAACCTTCAATGACAAGAGAGTTCCTATCTCGAAAGTCCCGTATTGTCGTTTGTGAGCAAAGTGAAGACAGCAATATATTACTTATAGATAATACTGTCTTGAAAAAGAGATTCAAGTGCAGAACATTTGAATCAAAGCGGCCACTGGGCAAACTGGTTATACTGCAAAATTTATCTTATTGCTAATTGAAAAAAACACCAAAAAAAAAAAACTATACTGAACATCAACGGAAACATGTATTTAACGTGTATTTCTTTTTTTTTCATTAAAATTCGAATGCAATTATAGCTTTGAATGCCTATTTAGAACGTGTTGCAATTTTTACGTATTTTCTCTGTAATTATGTTAACAAAATTCATAAAAAATGAAAGAATTTAAATTTCTCAAAATTAAAATTTTGCAAAAAAAATCATTTTTTTCACCAAATCAATGCAAAAATGACGTAACATAATGAAAATTTAGTTCTTGGTGCTCCTAACTGTAAGGCATGGACAGGAATAATCGTTTTGGACGTGCTTATTCTTCCGGCGCACCCGATGTCACTATGTTTTTAAATGTTCACATTGTTAATGCTTTAGTTTTTTTGTTTTGTATATGCAATGTTCGTGTGTTTTGTGGGCATGTGGTGTCTGGTCCTCCGTCTTCTGGTGTTATTGCTCTTGCCTTGTTTCTGGACTTTGATTTATGTAATCTTGTGCTTTGTTCCTTCGGTATTCTACTGCCGTTGTTTTGGCAACTCTGGACAATTAACTTTCCAACAAGTCCATAATACGGAAATCAATTCTAGGACTTCTGTTTTCTTGCACTTTCTTTACAAACTGTTGTTACTGGTTCATTACGAAATTTGTTTTTACGAAAATCGATATTTTACGAAAGGATATCGAATAAATGAACATGAGACCATAACACATATGTTAACTCCAACTGCAATAATTTTAATGAGCTGTATGGCCATTTCGGAAATTCATTCCTCATCAGCAGCACTAGAATCCAAACAAAGGCAATCCATAATTCCAAAAAGTGTTTAAAATGCATAAAGCCAAACGAAATCCGAATAATCAGTAATATTAAATATAGTTAAGGACAAAACTACGATGGAGGGAGTTAATCCTTAGGTTTTAGAATTTACATCAATTTAGATAATAGTAATTGGACAAAGTGTACACACGAGATATTATCTCATGTACAAGTACACCATATCTAAGAAAAAAAAAGAGCATACATCTCTACCACGGGGAATTGTTTTACCAACTCCACACTGCAATAAAAGACAATAAAAAAATGTTTGTTTTAGACCTTTGAAATTTGATAAAAATACACGTGGAATTAAACAAGTTAAATATTACAAAATCTACGCAGTATGAAACATGTAGTGCGTTTATTCTGATGTTTAGTATATATCAAATAATAAAATACCGAAGTTAATGAAGGGAAACGGGGAATGTGTCAAAGAGACCCCAAGGGGAGTAATAACAACTCAAAACCACCATAAGATCTACAATGACCGGTGAAACAAGAACTAGAAAAAAAGACAAGACATACAAAGGCTTAATAAATTTCCTGACTTAGGACAGGCGCAAACCTGCTGCGACAGGGTTAAACTAGTTTTATTGGGCCCAAACCTTCCCCTATAAATAAAAAAACAATCGTAACAACAGTAAAATTCAGTTGGCAACAGGACTGAGTTAATAGTGAAAATGAAACTGAAAGAACTAAATATACGACATAAACATGCAATCAAAAGAGACTACTAGCAGTTAACTGACATGCCAGCTCCAGACCTGTTACCAACTGACAAATAAAGTTATGTACCCTCAGTATACAGTTTCCATCAAGATCCCTTCCTGTGAGGAGTTTAGCATAATGATTTCATGCATATACCGGAATACATAACTCGTTTCCATGCAATACAGATTTTAGAAATTTAGAACGTGTTTAGTTAAAATGCAAAGACCCTATCAAAAAATCAATGTTAATACCAAAGAAGGCCATACGCAATGACTTGACGACAATACCGTATTTATAACCCCTATGATTTAAACGATTTAAAGGTTTTATGAGTTTGTTAGGCGCGTTTAAGTATTTTTTACTTTAATGTAAAATATTACCGTCAAATAAGGGATGTGAAATACCAGCTTTGATTAGTTGTTTACAGGTTGCATTGTATTTGTGAACTAAGTCTTTATATCGATGATAAAATTTAGTAAAGGTTTTAACTAGTTTATGATAACGAAAACCCTGATGTAATAGTTTTTCAGTTATGAAAAGATTCCGTTCATTAAAAGCGCAAACGTTATTACATACTCGAACAAGCGTGAGATATGTAAAAACCATGTGATGACGCTAATGGAACATCGCCATCCAGAAATGGATAATTAACTATTGGAAAAGAAAAAATCGTCCCTTCTGGCATAAATTTTTGTATCTAATTTACCATTCGTTATATAAAAATTGATGTCTAAGAACTGAAAATGATGAGTATTAGTATTGGCTTTATTCAAAGTAAATTCTTTAGGGTAGATGTCCTTATAATACGTATTGAAGTCGTCATTATTTAAAGTTAAAATATCCAAATATCGGAAAGTGTTGTTAAACTTTTCAATTAAATGCTGTTTAGATGGGTCTTTGCTGATGTTGGTCATCAACTGAAATTCGTAGCAGTACAAAAAGAGGTCCGCTATAAGTGGTGCACAATTGGTACCCATAGGAATTCCTATGACCTGACGATAAATAGAGTTATCGAAACGAATGAATATATTGTCAAGTAAAAATTCAAGTGCTAAAAACATATCAAAACAAGTCCAATTAATTGAGTTCTTTTGTTTTGTATTACTAAAATGTGTTTTAAAGGAATTAGAACATATGTATTCACAATTGGATTTTTGAATACCCATTGAAAAAGACGTCTGAATTTTTCCTTTATAAAATAATGTGGTAAGGTAGTATAGAGGGTAGAGAAATCAAAACTTTTAAGGGATTCAAAAGGGCATTATAAGCATTCAATTTATCAAGTTATTCAATTTATTGCATGATTAATTAACTATGTGAAGGTGGAACTTTTAAGAATGCAATAGCTAGATTAAAAGTTGTCATTGCATGAAGCTGCAATAAAAAGGATGGTTTTCGTAAAGTCAAGACATTTTTTGTATGGATGTTAAAAATGCCGCAAATATATGTAAGGTGTTATTGTTGCTTGTCAACATATTTTTGTCCCCCGCCGCACCGCGACGGTGGGACATAGTAATGGTCTGCGTCCGTGTGTCCGTCCGTCCGTCTGTCTGTCACACTTTCTTGTGGACGCAACTCCTAGGAAACCGTGTATTGGATTATGTTCAAATTTTGTAGGATTGTAAGTCACTATATGTACTAGATCATATTGCACCGCCATTTTGATTCGTCAATTTTTATAGGAGTTATGGAACTTTGACCATTTTTAGCAATACTATACAACTGGAGATCTTGTGGACGCAACTCCTC